>JAMZAV010002685.1:0-227578 GCA_024449915.1 Sweltsa coloradensis
AAATTTGTGCTAGGTACTTTCATACAATTAAGCTTTGGTCTTTAATTGTAAAAAAAAAAAGTGTAAATTTTAAAGGTAAAACTTTTTTTTAAATTTAAAATTTGGGGGTGACAATTTTTGGGCCGCGGGAAAATTCCCCCACCAAAATTTTTTCTGTTGGGGAATAAAAAAAAATATAATGAAATAGCCATTTATCTTACATTTTTTCAAAATTTACATGAAAAAATTGAAAATTTTTTCTTTGGGAAAAAATTTCGCCCATAAAAGGGTTAAAAGTCCCTTTAAAAATTATCAACCCCTATTATACCCCCCTTTTTTCTCGTACAGGTTTAAAGCAATAAATTTTTTTTAGGCAACTCTGGAAAATTTTTTTAAAAGAATTTTTCAAAATCTTTGAAAAAAATTCATGGCTCTACCACAAGCAATAGTAATGAGTTTTAGGGCGCTTTAACAGCAAAGATTATTTCCCCCTCCAAGATAAAAAAATTTCTATAAGTTTGAGTTACCACCAGTAACATTTACCTTTTTTTTTCCATTTCACTTTTAGACTTTTTATTAAAAAAAATATTTTTTTTGTAATTTTAGAAAATGTTTAAGTGCAATTTTTTTTTAAAATTTTCGGCAACTGCCATTATTTCCCCCCCTTTATACCCCCAACCAGTATATTTTTTTATTTGACCTCTTAAAAATTATTTTTAGAATATTTTTATGAGTATTCAATCCAAATTCACTCTTTCTACCCAAAACCCCCTAATTGTTCTTGTATTTTGTTTTAAAATCGGTTTGGGTAGCGACTAAAACCTTTGGCTTTAAATTTTTTCGAATAGCATTTCCCCTGTGTCTTACGCCCTTTTTGACTAGCACACGCGGTAAGGCTGGTGGCCCACCCCCCATTGGGTAGGACATAGGCGGTGCGGGCCCTTTGTTTGCCTTTGTTGTTCCTGTGTACATTTTTTGTAAGGCTGTTTCGATCTTAAGAATCTATGAAAAACTAGCTGGAAAAACCCAAAATTTCGCTACTGGACCTAAAGTAATTAGTAAATTAATTTACGGGTGTAGATCATCGGCGAGGTCGGCTCCTCCGGGCAAGAAGTAGCAAGGGTCTTCACTTGATGGGTCGCTAGTCACAACTTAAGGGTTTGGAAGACATGTGAAGTCACAATAGACCCGGGGGAAAAAGAAAAACCAAAAAAACAGACTTTCAAAAACAAAGAAAAAATTAAAAAATTGGCCAATAAAATTTTAAAAACGGGGGGGATTTAATAGAAAAATGAATTCAAAACGGTTCATACAGTGAGAAAAAAAATAGTACTGACAACAATACAAATCCTACCTCGAAAACAGTCCTTACTGCTAAAAACCCCTTTCAAGTAACGCGCTGGGGACGTGAAAATTTTGGCGATACAGTAAACAAACATGCTCTATCTGAGAGCATAATGGAAACGGGGGATCGGATGTTGATTTGGGAAGGGTTTTTGCACGCACTAAAAAGTCAAGAGTGGTTTGGGTTTTTTCAGGAAAATGCAAACGGGAAAAAGGAATGCCTTGGTGAAAAACATAGGTACAAGAGTGCAAAACTCATTGATGCATTTTGGGTTGCACTGCCTTGCACAAGAAAAAAAGGTCTGTGCCCAACAAAAACCCATCACAACGCAGGGACAAACGTTGTTAAACCGTAGCCAAAAATAAATCTAACCTTTTCTAAAATAGCAAGTACGCAAAGCTACCAAAAAATGCAATGTGGAAATTTGGCACCGAATTTCAGAAAAAAAATGGTAGGGGTATTGTGGGCCAAATGACAGGGCGGTCAGATTACATTCTTCAATAATAAGTTTGTTCGTGATACACTTATGTAGAGATTAGTTGATTGCCATTTTACATCGGCATCGGGTAATAAGAACTACAGGGCTAACGAAAATGTGATAAACGCAGGTTTCTTTTTATTTTAAAAAGCAAACGGGGTAAGGCAAAATCAAGTTTGACTCCTTTTTGCATCAAGATTTTTTTGATAACACTATGAGAGAAATTTATCACCTACATGATTGAAGAACAAGGAAAAAAATTTATGGCCCAACATAATGTTTAAAAAGGGGCAAGCTTTTGATCGTGATAATAGCAAACTGATTGTTGTGTTTTTCTTTCTCGACCACTAGCAAATGGGACAGAAATCATAAAATACAAAAAAAAAAATTTAAAAATATTCTTAAAAAAAAAAACAATAAAATGATGAGGTCCTGTTCCATCATGTGATGAGGGGAAATAACATATTTTTTTAGTAACACTACAGAACGATGCATAACTGGCTGCTATGTCTTCTGTACATTTAATGAGCTACTAGATTTGAACAAACGGTAAAATAAAGAGCAATTTTAGATCATATTTCCAAATTACTATTTAAAAGAGCATAAAATGGGGAAAAATTGTGCTATGTTTTGGAAAAAACTAACTTTAATGTCATTTCGCATTGGATGCTTGACATGTGCAAAAATGGTTTCATTTAACATTCTCCCCCAAAATACACTCTTTGTCAATGAAAATTTTAATTGGAAAATATAGAATGTATTGTCCTTTGTGAGTGAGATATTGAACCCAAAGGGAGTATCCTCAGTACGGTTTCAACTGAAAATAGTTATAACCTTTGCATAACCTATCCCTCGAAAGTAAATTTCTTTGAGGGATTTTTTAAAAAAATTGCGTGCCTAATAAATTTGATCATATGCAAAACAAAGTACGTAAGAATTATTACACCCTTGTCGTTTTTTTTATTTTCTTTTGCCAATCAATTTAACAATAAAAAGTGGATCAAAAAGTAAATCGATTATTTTCATTTGTGTTTTCAAATTGTTACTGACTACAAATACACATCTTACGTGGAAAACACGTGTTTTCTACTACATTAAAGGAGTGCGTGATCAAAGGGCCCCAAAGACTGACAAAGTAAATATTACTTTAAAAGATATGAGGGAAAAAAAGGGTTTCCTCCCTGCATTTATGAAGGGCCTGTGGGGCCTAACCTGAAATCCCATCGACAAAAATGTAAGAGAAATTTGGTTTTTAAAACCCATACGTAAAAATATAACAAAAAAGACCCAGCTTTATTTCATATGAAAATATAGTTCCTATGAAGCAGTCGTACTGGCGTACCCTTTCTTTTAGTTAACCATATGCGGGTGTAATTATATAGGGGATCTAAAGGGGCGTAACCCCAAAAAAACAAAACAAAAACCATAAAATGTAAATTTATTATAGTAAATTTTGCAGTCGTTTGGGATTGGCATTGTGGATTCACTAAAAAGCCACACAAATTTCAGCTTGGTTGCAAATTCAGTACCCGGGGGGGCCCCACTACACAATGTTATTCTGTTGTGCGCGTAACAAGACAATTCCTGAGAAACCGGAAGAATAAAAAACAAACGGAATCTTCAGTCGGACAGAACAGACAACCTCCTGAAGTTTTAAAAAACATTTAACAGAACAAGTGAGGGACACAACGCCCAAAACTTGCTGAAAAAAAAAACTCGGCAGTAGGGCGAGCTATCTCACCTGATCATACATAAACCCTACGGCTGTATGGACGGAAAAATGGGCCAATACCGAGATAAAACACTTGACTGACGGCAATACAGAAAAGGAGTACAAAAACTTCAGTCTGGACAGAACAGACATCCTCGTAAAGGTACACACATAAAAAAAACAATTTAGTAATAACAAAGCCGACTCCTTATCCTTAATTGGGTTGGATTGGATATTACTTTTCGTCTCATATTTATGCAACTTGCTAACGGACGAAGGGAGGGACGTAAAAGGGGTGACCGGGGGACAAGGGGTGGACAGCCCCCGTGCTGATCAGAACCAGCCACAAGGTTGGGGGGAGGGTTCCCCCGTCGTGGTCGTCTCCGTCTGTTTTCATCACCGTCCGTGTTTTCTTTGTCGTCGCCGTCGGGGAGGTAGTCAAAGGAAGGGTTTCCCCGACGACGACCCAGAGCTCGCCATTAGTTTCAGGGGGGTGAAAAAAACCCCCATTTACGGGGGCCAAACCGCGAGAAAGGTGTCGAGTTGGAATTTTAAAATGGAGACCGAAAAAGAACAGAAAGAAGAGCGGAGACAAAACACATCCCCCCGACAAGAAAAACTGACCAAATGCGAGACCGCCGCTGCGCTTGTGTACTGTATGTGCCTGTGGGTGGGAGTCAAAAGGTGCGGGGCGGGGGAGGTATATCACGTTTTTACGTCAAATGCATTGAAATTATTTAAAAACGTATGAAGTCCTTTTTTACATGATCTCAAAAATGCATAAAAATTTGGGTTTCAGCTATATTTAAAAATGTATGAGGTTTCGCGCGATACTATGTTTTCGCAGAATTACAATATTTATGGATTCTACTGTCATACAGACCAAATGTAACACATCGCACTTCCCTCACTCACAGGGAGATAGAGATTGTAGCACACTACAATTTTTTTACCCACTGAGTTGAATCGAGTGATTTAACGAGAACGAGAATTTCGAAACAACACTAGATTACAAACAACACTCTACTGAGTAGCAACAAAAATCTTTCAGTCTGGACGGAACAGACCATTCTCTTAAAGATAACAGACGTCTAACAGAACCACATTAACAAGAAACAGAAACCAAACGCCATTGGAAGACATTGGTTGTACAGCAGCCCACTTTGAGGTAGAGATCAGTGCCCAAGGTGATTTTGCCAGCAAACAAACCGATCACACGTACCCATGAGAATATTATCGGCGTGCAATTTTCATACCTTATTTAGACTCTATAACCTCGCCACTTTCCGAAAAGGGTTTTGCTGATACAAACAAAAATGCGTATGCATTACTCCAGCTGCACCCATAACAAATGATAAATCAAGATCGAGCTGCAGTCATGCAGAATGCCAAGTTGATAGTAGAGAAAACAACATCGAAAATTTTCTAGTTGAGGCAGAGATGGGGTTTTTGACTTGGGGAAGGGAGACAAAACAATATGCTGATGCCCTTTTCAAATCCAATACATCAACTTATTGAAACATTCAACGCTCTTTCCTGGAATCACGCAAGGAATAAAGTAGGGTTTAAGTTTACCTGTAACCACGTGCTCAATTAAAACGTTGTTTAGTACGTTGCGCCGAGAAAAAAACTGGCTTCGATCTACGTGACAGACCAACGGTTAAGTGGATTAAGTTTAGCAAGTGTCCATCGGGATATGGTTAAGGAAAACAAAAACTCTGATGTGAATACGATTATTGATAAATTTGCTTTGGATGCGCGACGCATGCGACTAGTGCTTTTTGGACGGTACCAGTGAGAGTGACCATCGTCAAAAGGCCTGAGGACGGAGAGATTGTGGCTATAATGCAAGGTAGGTAAGCAAAAATAATTCAACTTTAATTTGCACCCCCGCCCTAAAATCAATCCTGTGGGCGCCCATAGTGTGTCAAGCCTCTAATCTCGCACTGAACAGAAGCTAATACCAAACAAAAACTGCACAACCCTGTGCGGACGAAATAGACGCAGAACAACACTGAGATCCCACGTCGAGATAAACCTTTCAGTCTCGACAGAACAGACATTCTTAATGCAGGAGACCTGATTGAAAGGTTCACTGATGTCCTACTGGGGCAGTACTAATAAGAAAAAACTACACACGCACCCCCAAGGAGTACAAGAAATCAATCAAAGGAGCTTTGATACATTGGGATCAAAGTTGACACACAGGGTTCCATAATCCTTGGTGATGGACCTGCCGAGGGCCCAAACATGCAGAAAAGCAGCTCTGATAGGCCCCAAACTGGACCAAAACAAATAGAGAAGAGGACAGAGTACGTAGAGTTTGCAATTTAAAGAAGCAGCCCTAAGAATGCTTCAAGAGACTCCATCAGTAGATGTCAGCACATCTCAATGACATCAAAGCCACCCACTGTTCAAGGAAAAGCAGACCTTAAGCACAGCCAAAATAGCATTAAGAATGCAACTCCAACCTTGATCAGTGTGGCAGCAGCAGAGCAAGACCTGAAATTTAAGACATGGAAATAGTAGTTTTTTAGGCCATCCACTTCAAAGCAATTTGAGGCGTCTGTTTTCTGGTGAACCAGATGTCATGAATGGGCTCTTTTTCGAGCATTGCATTTAAAACTGCTCAATAGGCTAACAATGGTGTCCCCAAGAAGAGCTGCACCTAAAAGATCAATCGAGCCTGTCCCCCGACGTTTTCCCCCTCAGCTAAGCTCCAAAAGAAAGCTGCAAGTTTTGCTTCAGATGCAACTTTTGATACAGGGTCTGATTACTTAAATTAATTTAAATTAATTAATTAGTACTAAAACTGGTGTGAGGGCCTGTATCTGCAGATCCCCGAATACCTGAAAGTCTACCCCTCCCTGGTTTCCCTCCCCCGCTCCATGGATAATGAAGCGTGTTGTAACGACGATGAAGAAACATCAAGACTGCTTCGGTTAGAATAAGATTCTCTTGCCCCTGCGGCTCTTGCTGAGCAGTATGACGAATCACATATCGCTCTTCATTACTTAAGTTCTCGTTTGAAGTAAAAACGTCTGTCTCACTCCCACTTAAGCTTTGCGGGAAGCCACCTTGTGAAAGTTGTGTGCGTTGAGCATTGTTTGTGAATGAGATGAATCGATTTGGCTGTTGCAGAGAACTCATTGTTCAGGCGGTCCTGAAGAAGGCTCTTCGTACAAAGCAAGCTAGACACAGCACACACACACACAGCAGGAACTAATGATCTGGAAAATAGTTTGAACTATAATAACATTAGAGATTCTCTGAGGCCACTAAGACACACTAATCATGTATGCCGGATAATTGTATCTGAAATTCTACCTCGCTACGACCTAGTGAAACGTGGCAAACTAGATATAAACCTTGAAATTACCAGATTAAACAAAAAAATCAACTATCTTTCAAGAGACTCTCAAGGAGAAACTATCTTACCAGTTTCCTCATTACAAAGACACCATTTTACACGACACGGTCTCCATCTGAATTATGAAGGAAAAATTAAGTTAAAGAGATTATTGGCTAATCACATCAGCCTTGTATCAGGAAGTGATTCAATGGAAATACATTCATTTCTCCAAACGCCATTGATCAGAGGTAATGAAGAATCATCTGTAAATGGGAGATTTATTGATGTGTAGGCTTAGGTCTTACATCCACGGCAAAGGACCTAACTTCTAATCGAAACAATGCTAGTCGAACACACTGGTCCAAATGAAAAGAAGATGGGAATGAAATTCTGATGCCCGAAATCAAATCAATCAACCTCTACTGGTCACTGTCGATTGAACTCAGGAGTCAATAAATCCTAGCGTGCTACAATCTACTATTTTACTGTATCAGGATGGTTAGCTTGGTCTTTTAAATAAGGGCAATTGGGGGGGCGTCCAGCAAGAAGGGGGTATCCAGAGTTACCCCCTCTTGCCGGTTAACGTTTCTAGCATGTCGTCGTTATAGTAGGAACCTACACCCAACATCTAGTTGATGCAGCAACGCACAGATGGGGAGTGGTATGCATTTTGCGGCGCGCTCCTGAAGAGCGGCTGGCGATCAGAGCCGAGCCAGAGTTAGGTAAGGTAGCCTAAATTTGCTACTAAGAGATGTTTTGGGTCTTTTGTTTTTTATGAAAGCACCCAAAAATGGGCCAGGGTGTTTACTAAGGGCTGTTTTTAAAATTTAACTAGCATTCCCATGAATGACGAATCATTTAGCGATGATGAAGAAAAATGTCGATATACGATCAAAGAAAGGAAAAAAAGGAAAAGTAATCCACAGTCCTGGGAACGAAACGGGAAAAAAAAACCCAAGACACAATAAGTTTTTAAATTTTCCGAAAGGGGGTGGGCCTGGCCCTATGCTAGACTAGGCCTGGGGGGCCTGGGGCCCTGGGTCTGGGCCCACTTTTTTTCTTTCTAGCCATAGTTTAGGTTTCATAACCTCTTCTGGGCCTAGGCTCTTGAGTAATATGAGAAATTTCCAGTTGCTGAAAACATTCCAATGATACTAAGAATCGTTCAAATACATCTGACTTGGACTAAAAGTAGGATGAAATAAGTTACTTTTTTTTTCTTTAAAATTTCATTGTTTAAAACCAATTTTGATAATTTAGTGACCGGATTTGTTGGGGGGGATGTATCCCCCCCCCCCACAATAAAAAGGGTTTTAAAAAAGTTTTTTTGTGGGGGGGAGTAATCACCCACATGAGAGTTACCATGAAAAAACAACATTTCTCCTTCCGAAAATGATTTTAGAATTAACTTTAACTCCCTTTTTTCTCAGAACCACTTTTTGGCAGTTACCCCCTTTTGCTGGATGCCCCCCAATTTCTAGGTTATTATAATGATACTCTATTTCCCGAGATCTGCTAGAGTGACATAAATTCTCTGGGTGACATCTCGTGCGACCCCAATTACTATCAGTGGTACCAACCATCGAGATACATTACTAATGTTATGAGTCTAAACCAGAAGCAGGTATTCAAAAAACTGCCAAAAAAAAAAACAAAGATAAAAAACAAATGGTAAAATAAACATGGGAAAAACCTTTGAAATGTTTAATCAAACATACTAATAACAAAATATCTTAATAGTGTAAGGCTCTACACGAAGGAAAACATAATATTTAGTCTATAATCTATAAAAATAAGATCTGTTCCAAATTTTTTATCTAGACCTTTTATTCTTATGGAGTAGGGGGTATGGAAAGTAACTTGAAACTTCTTTGGAGGCCAAATTTGGTCGTCCCCTCCGGAAAAAGGTTGGTGGGAAAGGGCCGCATTTTTCTGTTGGCGACTGCTCAAAGGGGTGGGTCGGCAAGTCCCGTTCGTCTTGTCCCCCTGGAACAAGGTTTAGTGGAAGGTCGGGATTATTCTGTTTACGATGCTCAAAAGGGGCCAGGTCCGTCCCCTGTCGTCTGTCCTTCCTGGAAAAAGGGTTGAGGGAAGGCCCCGGCAAAATTTGTTGGCGACTGCTAAAAGGAGTGGGTCGGCAAGTCCGTGTCGTTTGTCCTTACTTGAACGAGTTTTTTGGGGAAAACCCCGGTACCATCTTGTTGATCTGGGATGATGTTTTCCTTGTGTTGAAGAAGATCAGGGCTTTTGATGAGTCGTGTTTCAAGCCCCCACCTCCCTTGCCCCCTTCAGTGTATTTCTAGAGATTTTTATAAACTAACAAAGTATTATGTTTTTGTGTTTCGAGGCACTTTAGCAAAATTTCCCCACCACGAGGGAAAGGGGGATTTTGGGGGGATAACAAAAAAAAAATTGTCCCCCTCTACGTTACAAAAAAAACAAACGTAGACCAGGGCTCCTTCCAAGCGGTTTGACGTCGGTGTAAAACCTTCGAGCCCGCTTTTTAATTTCAAACAGCTTTTTAAACAACAATTAATTTTTTACGCCTAAAAAAAAAACCTTAAAGTAACATTAGAAAGCGGCTACATTTATATGAAACTCCTTCTATAAGAACTTGGGTATACCAAAAATCGGCAAGTTATTTTCTCTAGTTTGAGTACTGTAAAAGCGTTCCTATATTATATTTGTACATAATCGCACTGCAGAATTTCTTTATTTATAATAGGGTGTCAAAACCCAGAATTTCTCTACCGGGAAACCACGAGCTGTACCCGGGCTCCCCGGGTAGTCCCTAATAATGTGTTTTTTTTGTATGGGTGTAAAAACAATTAACAAAGTTGTGGACAATTACTGGGGAAGTGGTAGGGAAGCAAGGGGTGGGGGGGGGGACAAGGGGTGGACAGGCCTGGCTTGCTGGTCGAACCACCCACAAGCGTAGGGGGAGGGGGGGGTTTCCCATTTTCGGGGTCGCTCCGTCTGTGTCATCATCCGTCCGTGTTGTCATTGTCGTCGCCGTGGGGGAGGTAGTAAAAGGGGGGGGGAAATTTCCCCGACGACGCCCCAGAGTCGCCTTTAGTTTCGGGAGTAAAACTCCCTAATCACGGCCAAACCACAAAAAGGTTGGAGTTGGAATTTTAAAATTTTGATTTATATTGCTTAACGTCTCATATTTATGCAACTAGGTAATCAACAAAGGGAGGGACGAAGGGTTGACGCGGGGGAAAGGGGTGGACAGGGCCTTGCTGGTCAGAACCAGCCAAAAGCATATGGGGAGGGGGGGGTTTCCCCCACGTCGGGGCCCCGTCCCCGTCTGTGTCACACCGGTTTTTGTCCAACTAAATAGGGAAATAAGGTTAGGGGAAACACGCCGTCCTGTAAACAAAAATTTTGCAATAAATTTATTCAGGTAATGGGAGAAAAAATTTTTTCCCTTTGTAAAAAGGGAAAAAGAGGCAAAATACTTTAAATTGTGTTGATTCAACACCGACTTTCACTGTTGACCAATTTACATTGTGTACGATCGTGCAAGACAAGGGGTTACCTTTTGAGGGGTTTTTTTAAAATGTATCCCCATACACGGGCATAAGGCAGTAGAAGGCCCGGGTATTTTTTTGACATTTTAAAAAAAAAATAAAAATATTGACTTTAAGATTGCTGATAAAATTTTAGCATATTTTGAAAAGCAGTTGCAAGGATGTAGAAATGTGGGAAAGCATTATCGGCATTAAAAAAATTTACATTTAAAGCCTCCGCAAATGTTTTGAAAATTTAGAGAATGAAGCTAAAATACTTTGCGGGCGAGTTTTTAAAATCAGACCAACAGCGAGTAAGAAAACAAAAATACATTTTGATGATGAACCTCGAATGGTTTTTGATGGCACATCCACAATAAAAAAATATTCAAAATTATAATTGCAAAAAAACATGAGTAAAAAAATGTAGGCCCTATAGTCTGGCGTGGGTGTGAATAAATTGTGCACTTTTTATAGAGGCCCAAAATTTTTTTTGCGTGTACTGAACCCCCAAATATTCTTTTTTAGACCGGGACCCCATTCGTCTCCCCACTAATTTAGCTATGGGGCCATTTTTAAAGATGGCCCCAAAGTGTAATAAACTACCTATTTCAAAGGAATTTTTGCATAGGGAAACCCACTTTTTCCTTTAAAATCGCCATGAGGAACTCAAATAGGATCAGAATTAGAATTTTGTAAATTTCGGGGCTTTAAAGAAAATTTTTTAAAAATTTAAAGGAAATTTTTTTGATACTAAATTTCACGGGGTTTCTACGACAGGGTTGACTGTAATAGCACACCGCGGGCAAACATCAGCGCGTTTTACCGAGCTGGTGACCAATGGATTCCGCAGCATGGCTCACATGGGCCCAGGAAATGATTGAAAATCATTTAAAAAGTGCGCACCCCCAATGACTAGACGGCCATGAGGACGAGTTTGTGGGCGCTGACCCCGGGACGAAGATTACGATCCCGACGCCGAGCCGACTCTCAGTCTCACTCGGCTCCGAGGACAGTAAGAAAACTGGGGAAGCAGCACCGGCACACTAATGCATGACAAGCATTGCGCTTGTTTTATAATTTTTGGGGTAAAGTATCAACGGAGGGGGTTAAAAGAACAAAAATTAACAAATAATTTTTCGTATTTGAGACATCTTCGAAAAATGTTACGGACAAACTCTTTCCGGCACAGGGTTAGCGATGTTGACCCCCCTTTTCACAAATTTTTATAGTTTAAAACGGGGGCTAGCAGCGGTAACCACGATTAATGTTAGTCGAAGTTCCTCCGAGCGCGCAAAATTTAGTGCCACGGCGAATCGTTTTTACATTCGATGAACCATGCCAACTTCATTTTTTTTCGCCCCGAAAAATTTTTTCGTCAGTTGTTGTATAAGTAACTGATTGATGGCAAAAGTAAAAGAAGTTCTTTGATTTAGAAGTCCACGCCACTAAACTACTGTGGTAGAGTCTTGAATAATTACAAATATGCTTGTATTTATGCAAATATGGGGTGGAAATTTGCTCGAACCACCCTTAAACAACATATTATTTTTGTTACAAATACAATACCTCACTTTCGGTTTTTTTCTTTAGACGAGGTGTTCACCCCGGGCCCTGGGAAGAAAGGGTCACACCTCAACTTATAAAATACAGAAAGCATCGCGCACCTGGGGGGTTTTCCATCTGACACGACAGCTTTATGATGTTTATGGTTCAGGAAAGTGAGGAAGATGAAAATCCCGTCTTAGCCCCCCCTAGGCCAAATACCGCAAGTACCCCTTCTACTATTTTTTAGGGTCCATCGTGTTCTGGGGTTCAGCCTAAGCCTACATTTTTCCCGGGGTCAAGTAGGATTCCTACGGGTAGCCCGGGGACTTCTACGTAAATGGTAAAGGGCCTCGCCTACCCACTATCATGACCTGTTCGTCGTCAGAATCTGGGTACCCATATGATAGTGTGAAAATATACCCTTGCAGCATTTTGCTCCTCTAGGACTAGGCCTACTATGCCAATGGGGCCCAAAGGGGGGGAAAAAAAGCATATGAGAACCAATCCCTTTCGGGGCGAGGAGGTGTGACTGACTAGTCAAAGATATGCATGACCTAACCCTTGTAAGTGTTTAAATTTATTTTTCATGATGATCTCCCGACCCATTGTGTTAAAAAAACTAACAGTAGCACAGAAAAGGGGGAAAACCAATATTTTCAACCACAAATGAGGAAAGGGCCCTCATTCATTGGTATAAATTTATGATGGGAATTTAAAAAAATTGCCGGTTATAGAGACTGTTGGTCGTCAGCCCAACCTCCATGATAAATTATTTCATCAATCATGCCTCTAAAGGGGTTCATTTGGCTATTTGGGTCATTTTCATCTAAACGACAATAATCTAAAACCCCCAAGGGAAAATTTTTTTTTTGAAAAAATTGTACAAACTCGGCCAATTTTTAAATAGTTGGTGAAACGTTGAAAATGTTTAAAACCCGAACGAATTCGTCGCCGTTGACGAATCAAGATTAAGTTAAAGGGGGAGAAGCAGTTAAAACAATATTCCCCCAAAAAAAAACCAATCAACGCGGTTATAAGGGGGGATGCGTTGTTCCCACAGGAAAACCCAAAAAATTCCAGATTTATACGGGAAAAATCTGATAGGGGGAGATAGACTTGGGGGGGAAAGTGGTCACTTCACTGGCACGAATTGTAAACAAAAACACAGACTTTTTTGACAACTTTTTTGCCAGCTTTCCTCTTGTGCTGAGCCTATTTAAAAAACCAGATATTTGCCTGTGGCACAATAAATTCCAATCGTCGGAATCTGCTGCCTGAAAGATGAAAAGACAGGAAACGTGGAGAGTACGATGGTTACCTCCAATACAAATTTTCCCAAATTTGAAATGGAAAGTAATAGAAGTGTAACTTTTATTCAAATTTTCAGACCCCGGGGAGGATGTACGTTGTACAAAAGGAAAGGATGGCACCCAAGGATGGCCATGTCCACTAGCCCTAAAAGAATAAAGAAAACATGAACTTTGGGGTAAATTGACCACTTCTAAAAATTACTCGCTTAATAGAAAATCAAAAAAATGGGGGCCCCGAATATTTTTTTCATATGATTGACGTTGCGTTTAAACGCATTATAATCTCCGCGAGGGGGGTTTTGCCACCCCTTACTATGAAAAAATTTCAGCTGAGAGAAATCGACGGACTCCTGGCTCCGAGACTTTTTTTTTTCACGGATGTAACAAAAGAAAACGTATTTGGGGTTAAAAAAGCCAAATTGTGTAAAAAGCCGCGGGTGCCAGTAGAAAAAACGTCGAAGTTCGAAGCATCAGCCATACGTACACATCTAAATGCTGCGCAAAATGTACACAAAAAAAAAACGGTTCAAACCCGTTTGGATGTGCAATAATGCGGGTACCACTGTTTTTTTGCGAAAAGGTCGGTCCTGTTTCCAGGATTTCCCATGCTTATTTGGTCAGGCTTCATCATCGGTATACTTTAACTAGCCTACTTTGACTTATTTCCATGGGCCCGGGGCGTAAACATTCTCTTTGAACATGAATGATTATTACTTAAACCTACTTTATACTTTGTGTGTTTTCTATGTGTTTTTGGGGGCCTTTTTTGGGCTTCAAAACGACCTTATCAATTCCTACATTGGTGTGGGCTTCCTACTTACATTATTTTTTTTTCTGCATAATTTGGTACAATAAATAATAGTATATTTCACCATATTTTTCTTGTAAAAAAAAAAAAATAGCAAAACCCAATATTTTTACCTAGTTAACAAAAAAATCATGATTAACTATTCAGATTTTATAATAAATTTAGTCTCAAAAAATATTGTATACCCCCCCTTTTTGTGCAAAAAAGTGTTATAAAAAAAATACATATGAAAATTTGTTTTGTTATTATTTTTTGGGTAAGGGAAATTTTAAAGGGTGGCACTAGTCTAACCACCTGTTTACAACAATCCCATTGTTGCTAAAAAAAAAAGTTAAAATTTTTTGTGTTTGGGAACCCAAATAATTTATTTGCAAAAAAAAAAAAAATGAAAAATTTATGAAAAAATGTTTCGTGCCTCAAAGAGAAAACATTTTTTTATTTCCCTTAAAATATCCCACTTCTTTTTTAACAATCAAATATGGGTAACACTTTTTACTGAAGCAATAACCACAATACTAGGGCTGTACGGTACTCGTTTTCTCGAGCTTTTTCGAGCTACATTTTTGAGCTCGCCCCAAACCCCGAGTTTGGGTTTTTTTAGGCGCGTTTTATTCGACCCGGGGTTACAAAAACACCCAGTTTGCCATTTCTTAGTTTTGAAAACAAAGATTTTTCGGGAAGAATGCGGCGTCTTTTTGGTTCACTAAAACACAAACAGTCGATGCACGGCCGACGAGTAGGCCTAAAACCCGCTGTACCCTGCAGTCTACGCTAGCACTCTACAGTTAATGCAATCGGCCACCGGCCTGGGCCAGCCAGGGGTTTTGACGGCCGGCGAGGAAGAAGAAAAGATCCCCCGGCCCCGGCGAGAGAGAGAGCAAGAGAGATGCTCTAACTGGTTAGCAGTACGTGGTTTGCATGTGGGAACGAGATTTGAATTTCGCTGCCGCGCCGTGGTTTACAAGAATAATAGTAGGACGTTCAAACAGATTGTAGAGATCCAGCGAAGAACCTATTGCAGGAGGTAGTCACAACCAAGCAGGTAGGCCTAGAACTGCTGGTTCGTCATCTCCAGTATATAATTATTTCCAACCCTGGAAAACCCGGAAACTGCCCCACTATGCTGGCTGGGTCCCATTGAGCCATGAAAAAACTCCTATTGGGAAAACTATTTCAAAGTCGCCGATGGGGGGGGGGGGGGGGTGCTGTTTGCAAATTGTTCGAAATCTTTTAAAAACAAAAAATGGGGCGACGAGAGTTTACATAGGCATTTGAAAAAACACCCCCAAGCAAGCTTTAAAATTTAAAACGAACCAATCGCCGCTACAGAATAAAAAAATAAAAAAACAACCCCAAAAAACTATGGGGAAAATATGTTTCTACCCAACTGAAGACAATGCCACATACATGCACAACATGGGCACAAATTATAAGTAATATCCACTTAGTAAAACTAACAATACTATTAGTTTAATGGTGCGAATGAGTAATTTTTCAAAACATACACAGGGAATTTGGGATAACAAAAACCCAAGCACAGAAACCGGGGCCCTCCTTTGTGTGACTAGCTCTCATCCCCCCTGAAAAGAACCGACACTTCCGAACACAAACCATTATGCGTACAGACACAAATGACTGAGACCAACACAAAAAATACAACACTTCCCCGCAAGCAGGACAGAATAAAGAGCGAACAAACCTCCAGCCGGACAACAGACATCTCCCCAAGTTCACAAATATTATAGAGAAAAAACGAGAAAACAGCAAAAACTTGGTTAAACACAAGGAGCAGTAACAGAAGCTAACTCCAGTATGTGAAGGCCCCAAAACCACAGACCGTAGGCGGAGACAAAACACTCCAGTAGTATTTTAAATAGTAGTTTTAGGGAGCTTTAAAGGCAAAGATTATTCGCCCTCCCAAAATAATTCGTTAAAGTGAAGTAAATCGGTTAATAAAGGGTTTTAGTGTTTTTAAATCGTTGTCATAAAAAAATTGCCAAGGTCGATATATTTTTAGACAGCAAACGGGAAAAGGGTTTAAAGCTAAAGTTTATAGAGAAATGCCAAATTACAAAAAAATAATCAGAAACAGAATCAGAAAAACGTTGCCAAAGTCGTATAATGAATAGCAAGCAACATGTTATGGGGTTTTTTTTTTTATTTTTATTTTTTTAGAACTGTCATAGTTTGTCACAGATTGCTAAGATTAAGAAAAGTGATAAGTTTTTTATTTTTTCAAAGACAAAGTTCTTCATATGATAGATTTAAATTCAATTGGGGTCTCAAACCATCATACTAGAGAGTGTCAACAAAAGATGAACGGATAGCAACACATCAACGGTCGCAAATCGGGGCAATTTATCTCTGGTAAAAAGATAGGCATGGGTGAGGGGTGTGTGCCCTATACGTACTCGCGCCAATACAACCCCCTTCACGACGAGAAAGTATGGA
This sequence comes from Sweltsa coloradensis, assembly GCA_024449915.1. NCBI lineage: Eukaryota > Metazoa > Arthropoda > Insecta > Plecoptera > Chloroperlidae > Sweltsa > Sweltsa coloradensis. Next base: position 16,495 of record JAMZAV010002685.1, read on the forward strand.
AAAAGGGGGGGCGCACCTTCAGTGAAAGACAGGGCATCACACGACGCGCTTTTTATTCTGCAAAGATTCCAACAATCCTGACCTAATTTCAACATATGGTTTTTGAACCCACTGTGGACATCGGAACAGGCGAAAGGGCAAAATCATAGAAATTTTTGCGTTTCAGCTTTTTGGCTGCCCCGTCAGCCTCCTCGTTGCCAGAGATACCCCATGACCAGGACCAGCAGAACATGATTTTGTAGCCTTGCATGAAGTTTTCCATGAAGAATTTAATGCAAATTCTAAATGGTGAGAGAGAACATGACGTGGAGTGCCCAAAGTGACTTAAAAATATCTGAAAAATACCATGAAGCTCCCCATCTTTGTTTCATAATATTTCAAAGCTTCTCGTATGGCATACATTTCGCAGTAAAAAAAAGAAAACATGTATGAAGTTAACCCAAAACCACTGCCGCCTAAAGAAGCGCAACCAACTTTTGACCCGTTTTTGATCGGAAAATGAAAATGAATTTTAAAAGGTACGGGATTTGTGACAAATAGCTTGAAAATACGTTGGAAAATTACATCTGATGTTGGGACTTATTAATCGGGAAAGGCGAAACGAATTTCAGGTCCGGAAGAGCCATGGAGGGTTTGGTCAAAAAAAAACTCAATAGATGGGAAAACAAAATTTAAAAAATTTTAAAAAAAATGTCTGCAAGTAATCCCACAGGAAGGGTCGCCAAAATTTTGGGATCGAAATACGGACAAATCTCCTCAAAAAGAGCGTTTTGAGAGGGTGGTTTCGCATTTTCCCGGATCTTCAATCGTATCTGCCCCAAAAAGTAAATTCCTCTTTGCGAGGGGGGCCCCTTCCGCCCCAGCAACAGGTGAGGGAAGGGGGTCGTCCCCAAATTTCACCCCCCAGCGGAGACCATGGGTGGACAGTATCGAGAAGTTCAAAATGGAATCGCGGGCCCCGGTAACCCAACGGCTAGTCCATTACGGACCTAACCAGTGAGCCCTATATTTCAAAAGACTTCCTGTCCGCCCCAGAAGTGTTACTAAGAATTTAAGGATGTTTAAATTTTAACATACATCGTTTGCGCAATTTTGGACGTGGTAAACTCCAAAATTTGTTTTGTATCAAACTCCAAACCAGAAGCGAACGTGTGGGTTTTAAAATTTAAGTTGCACACCCTTTAGGGTAAGACGTGGATCTAGGCATATTCTGCGCGACAAAAGTGAATGCATTGTGTTTTATCGGGAGAAAATTTTGGCGCTGTGGGCCCAATCACCGATGTTTTTCAAAAAGCAATCTGTAGAGGTTCGGCAAAGGAATGTTACCCACCTATAGAAAATCCCCCAAACGTCGACGAAAAGGTAGGACTGATGGACTTAGGTATGCAGGGTGCATGTTTTTTTGCGACTGAAAAAAGGGGAACCGGAAAAAACCGATCCTTGAGGGAACCCCCTTTTTCAGTTCATATGGGTCTGAAAAATGTTATTTTTGACTTTAAAAGTTCTATCATGAAGAAAATTTTGTATGAACCCGGGCAAAGGACCTTTAAAAAAACCCCTCGTGGTTGTTTGTAAAGCATGCGCCACGTTTTGTCATATGCTTTTTCTATGTCAAAAAAGGTACACCCATTACGTGGCTTAGCCACAAACCTTTTTGGTGAAATTTCCAAACGTACGAGGTGGGCATGAACTCCCTCGGTCGAAATCCACACGAACATTGAAACAAGCCACGAGATTCCCCAAAGCCAACAGGGGGTTATTTAACTTTTCAAACAATTTGCAGAAACAAATAGTTAGAGATATGGGTCGATAAGAGCGGGTAAAATTTTTTCTTTACTGGGTTTTAAAAACGGAATTAAAAAGCCCTACCCAGGGGTCAGGGAAAACCGTTGATAACCCTAACGAATTTAGGAAAGCAAATAATCTCAAGAGTTGGGCCAGTCAGGTGGATGAAATTTCATTGTGGGGTTGTCTTCGCCCCCGGGCCCTTTTCCTTTAAAGGGGTTGATGGCAGTGCGAATTCCCATAACGTGAAAAGGCCGATTTTAACACTCAGTATTTTCGGAAGCAAAAGAAGCGTTGTTTTCGCTTCTCGTTTCCGTTGAAGAAAAACTGATCGAGCGAGCGTTTTCTCTTACCGAAGCAAAGTGATGGCCCAAAACACCGAACTACGTCATGCGGGGAATAACAAGCGACCATTGTTTTCAGTCATAAATTTTGGGAATACCCTTTCGTTTTTACTCCCTTTTACCTGAAAACCCATGATTTCCGATATTTAAAAAGCAATTTCAAAATTTACCTTCCCAAAGGGAATTGTACAGACATAGATCTGTCATGCTTTTAAAAATATACTTCAGGGTCAAGGATACATCTCAAACCCTTTTGGGAAAAAAAAGACTCATCAGCTATACGGTTGGAATATGGATGGACTAGGGCCCATCCCCCAAGAAGTTGAAAAAATAAAATAGAAATTGTTTTTTTTTTTTCCCAGCAGCGATAAACTGCAGCCAGGCGGAAAAACATCGGAACTGGCTTAGTTTAGGACTCTCAGCCTTAAAAATGAAAGGGGCCTTAAGTAGTATCAAACTACAAGAACCCCGGACCGTAGGCCAAACAACCCTGCCGAGGACTTTATGTCGGGACCACGCAATATAGGCCAGTGCCGCCAATGACCCCCCATGTAAAAAAAAAACCCCGAAAACATGATGCCATCGCAGACCCCCCCAAACGAGGGCATGCGGAATCCATAAAATTAGTGGAGCAGATAGAGCGAGACACGAAAAGGGAAAAAAGTGTGAAGATCAAAAAATTATTAGGCCAACAAATGCAACAGCCCCAAAAATTGGACGCAGATGAAGAAAAGAGGTCCCAATGAGGTGGGGGGCAAGGTGGCCCAGGGGCTCGGCGCGGAGCCCAAGACCTTAAAGGACAAGTGGCCCCGGCACTGCGGGTCGCGGGGCCTAAGACAAATGATGACGAGTGGTGGCCCAGGTACCGTCAACGCGGAGCCAAGACTTATGAGGATGACTGGTGGGGCCCAGGTACCGAGACGCGGGCCCAAGATTAGAGGATGACTGCGTGGTGGGCCCCGGCACCGCTGGTCGCGGAGCCCAAACCCAAAGATGAAACGTTGACCGGGGGATGCAGACGGATGGCCCAAAACGGCCCAAACGGATGAGTAGAATCAACCGCTGAATCAACTGCGGAAAAGAACGTTATGGTTTTTTTTTCTTTTAAACCGAGTATAAATGGAAAATTTGGGGCTTCAAAAGCATATTTTCTATATTGTTTATTTTTTGAATATGTTTACGTCTATATTTGTGCAAATTGGTAATCGAGACGAAGGAGGGACGTAAGGGAGACGCGGGGGGACAAGGGGTGGGGCAGGCCTGTGCTGGCAGAACCCGCCCCAAGCAAAGGGGGAGGGGGGGGTTCCCCCCCCCTCGTGGTCGTCTCCGTTGTGTCATGGGGTCCCGACAACATTCCAATACCCCTATATGTGTCCAGATAACGTAGGAAATTCTTTCAGCAGTGCAAGGGCTACCATGATTTTCCCAAAAAGCTGCTTTGCCCTACAATACAATTGGGATTCACGATCAAAAAGGGAAATTTTAGTCAGGTTAAAGACCCATTAAAAAAATCTTGGGTTAGTTAGCCATTACAAACACAGCTCCCAAGCAGAACTAGATTTAAACTGCAAAAAAGGCGAATTTGATTTTTTTTTTAAATAACTTAAATTTTTTTTTTTCAAAAATTTTTTAAACGGGGTTAGATCTATTTTTTTTTAAAAATTTTTTTTTTTTTTTGGGGTTGTGTCATAAAAAGAAAAAAAAAGCATTTTTTTTTCCCCAATTGGTTAAACCAAATTTACGGGGAAACCTTTGTTTGGGCTTAATTACCCCCCGGGGGCCCGGGATTTCCTCTTTTCCGGGGGGTAAAAGGGCCCTACCCAACAAAACAACGGGACGAAAAAAAGAATCAGATAAAAAAAACAGATAAACTTGGTAAATGTGTTTGTAAAACAGAATGTCCATTGCAAACCGCGTAAAAACCTTACCACTCTTTTGGAAAACATTCAAAATTTAACTTTAGCAATAAATCCAATAGGGGTATTTGAAGTTTACAAGTTATGGGTATAACTTGTGAAAATCGACCTTTTTTTTAAAAAACCTTTAACAATCTGTTTGAAATCATTTTTTGGGTTTCTGAATTCTTTTGAAGGGGAAAATTTTTAATAGTTTTTTTCTGTCGGGCGGGGTTTTTGAGATTTAGTTTCCCTTAACCTAAAGGGAAAATTTTTAAAATTAAATTTTTAAAAGGTATGAATCCAGGGTGGGAACAATTTTTTTTTTTAAAGAATATCTTGCTTGCTTTTCTAATTCGGGGCCCCGCAACTTTCCCCCCTTCCCTTGAATTAGGGCGCAAGCAACACAATACAACCCCCCCCAAACCCCCGAGTAACCCCTCCCCCCCCCAATTGTGGGGTTTACCAGAAGGTTCCCCCCTTGTCCCCCCGGACCCTTCTCCTTTTTTTTTTTTTTTTCTAAAAATTTTAAAAAAAAAAATTGGTTTGTAATTAACGAAAAAAAGGGGGGGAAATCCGGGGGAATCACCCCTTTTTGGGAAACAAACCTTTAAACAAATTTCTTTTTAAATAATTTATTTCCCCATGTTAGAGGATTCCCTATCGAAAGTTTAAAATTTAGGTCATAACCCTTGAAAATGGGAAAATTCAATTGGGGGGGGGAAATTTCGCGATAAAACCTCTTGGGGAAAGATTTATTTTACAATCCAAGATCTTCCTTTGAACATTGTTAATGGAAAAATTTCCAAGCTGTAAAGAATCGAAATTGTGTTTTTTTGTTTAAAGGTTTAATTTGCACTTTGCTTTTTTTGTTTACCCCATTGTAAATTGTTAAAATTGGTGGGGGGTTACAATCCAAGCCCATTTTAAATATTTTAAATCACCCGCAAATTTGGTTTAATTTAAAAGGGGAGGAAATCCAAAAAAGGAACAAAACAAAAGGGGCAAAATTGCCCCTGGGGCCGAATTTTTTCCGGGGTTGAGGTAAAAACGAAAAACCTCAAACCAAACGTTTTTGGGTACGATTTGTTAAATACTGCAAAAAAATTTACATTTTCCGGAGAACCAATTCGATGAAAGTTTGGGGAAGAAGCTGAGGTTTAAGAACAAAGCCAAAAAAATGGGGGGAAATCCAAAAAACTTGGGTGTTGTTATTTTTATCTGTGGGGGATAAAAAATCAGAAAAAAAACGAGTTTACTTACGGTTTTTTCTGCCCCCCCCCCTTTCTCCTCCTTTTCCCAAATGGAAACAGTTCCGTGCAATTTTAAAAAAAAATAGGGGAAAAACGAAAAGAAAATCGGGGTTTTTAAAAGTTTTTTTTTCTTTTTTGGGGTTTCTTCTCTTTTCCTTATTATCCCCCCCCCCTTTGTAAAATTTTAAAAAAGGTAATTTTTCCCCTTTCCACCAGGGTTTTCTATGGAATTTACGGGCCGGGGGAGATTTGGGTTTTTCCAGATTTTTCCCCGCGACGGAAGTCCAAAAATTAACAACAGATTGTCGGCTTTTTCGGTAGTCTCAATCCCCATTGCCCCCCATTAAGTTTAACAGTCCCCAAAACAACTGCGAAGTATTTTTGATTTTCCACCAATCGACAAAAAGGGAAATTTTCCGCCATTTTAGCCAAAAAACCCACATTTTTAGTCATTCCATAGTTCGAAAGGGGGGCCAAGGGGTAAGGGCTTTTGTTAAACCGAAAGGTATGGGGGGGAAAGGGCCCCCCCCTGGTGTTGTTGTGTTTGTTTGTAATTTTTTTGGGGTTTTCAAGGGGGGGGGGGGAAATTTTTCCCCGGGACCCAGAGTCCCCTTATTTTTCCCGGAAGAAAAACCCCCCAAATCAGGGCCAAACCACGAAAGGGTTTGCGATTTGGGAAATTAAAAAGCCCCCAAAAACGACATGGCCCTCTTAAAAACTATATATAGTGAAGCAGACGTGTCGATTTTGATGTCGTCGAGAAGTCGAAAAACGAATTACCGGAGACGAAGGACTATGAAGACATTTACAACCGATGAGAAGGCAACGGCGGAAAGTGTAGCAAGGAGAGACTACTGCTCTTTCTAGCACGAACAAAGAGGCTTAGAAAAATTGCCACCCCTCATTATGGGAAAGGCAAAAAACCCACATTGTTTTAAAAAAAAACAGAAAACAGCCAGCTAAGTTATTGCCCCAAAAATGTATGGTGACATTTTTTTTTTTTTTTGAAACAAAACAAAAAACACAAAAACAGAAAAATTACTTTTCTTGACAATGTCCGCACACCCTAGTGATATGCGTTTTTTGCAAAACATAAAAGTCCTTTTTTTCCCCTAACGCACAAGCCATTTGCACCCCTTGACATGCTTAAAAAATAGCACTTTCGGAACAAAACCCCAAACTGGATGTACGGAAAAAACAGAAAGAGCACAACACCAAAAAAGCGGGACAGAATAAAAAAAAACAAATTTTCCAGTCTGAAAAAACAAAAACGCCGGTTCCCACAACGCTGCTATATGCCCTAAACAAAGTTTTAAAAAAACCCACACCAGACTACAGAAGCAAACTCCTTGCACTGTGGAGGCCCAGAAAGAGCAGAGGGTACAGGGGAGACAAATCACGTCTGCCGCACAAAAAACTAAAGCCAACGCGGTGCGACGTGAGGTCGAGGACTCGGGTGGCGTAAAAAAGGGGGGGGCGGCGAGGTCATATTGATGCTGCACTTAAGTGCGTTGATGACGGACCCACAGAGCTCTTAGAAGTGTAATTCAATGCTAGTGAGTGTTTTTTCTTATGCTAGGAGGATCATCGTGACGTTCGTCAAACTTTGCGTGGATTGCTTGTCTGAGCACCTTTCGGGGTCCAGCCATGTGCAAGATTGGTTGGAATTACTACCGAAGGTTTGTGGAAGGGGGAACATATTTAAACAAAATATTTAAATCAATTTTGGAACTGAGGAGTAAAAACGAAGTTTCCCAATTTTTTTTAATTCCTTGGTCTATTTTGAATTTAGTCCAAGCAAGTACCAATTGTTTTAAATAAAATATTAAAACCATTTTTAACATGGGTTTTTTTTGGCTTAAATCTTGTCCAAAAAAATTTTGACATTGTTTTTTTAAGCTTTTTTAAAAATACTTCAAACTGAAGGTGGGACTAATTGGTCAATCAGTGGTAGTCTTTTGTATGCAGATTCCAAGAACCCCTGACAAACTAGGGAACAAAACCCCCTCCCGACGAGAACTAAAAATTTGATTGTTGGATATTGCTCAACGCTCATATTAATGAAACTTGGCAATCGAGACGAAGGGGGGGACGTTAGGGGTAACGGGGGGACAGGGGAGGACAGGCCGTGCTGGTCAGAACCAGCCAAAAGCGTATGGGGAGGGCAGGGGTCCCCCACGTCGGGGGTGTCTCCGTCTGTGTCTAAACCTTTCGTGTTGTCATTGTCACGTCGTGGGGGAGGAAGAAAAGGGGGGGGAAAGTTCCCCGACGACGACCCAGAGCTCGCCTTTAGTTTCGGGGGAAAAAACTCCCCTATCACGGGCCCAAAACCACAGAGTTTCGAGTTGGAATTGATGGCCCGACAAGAACTGAAATAGGGAATAGGGGGTCGCAACATCAGTAAAAGGGGAGGGCCACACTACACACATGTTTTCTGGTGTGCGTCGTAAAAAGAGATTACCTGACAAGCAGGGTAAAATAAAAGCAAACGGAACTTTCCAGCAGGACAGAACAAAAAACCTCCTGAATTTAACAAACTTTAAAAAGGAAAAAATGTGAAAACAACTCAGCATAACCAAGCTATCTCACACTGACCAAACATAAACCCCCCGGGCTGTATGGGCGGGCCAAAGGGGGGCAATACCGAGATAAAAAGCGCGTTATGACAAATATCAGAAAAGGGGAAAAAAAAAATTTCGTCTGGACAGAAAAACATCCTCGTAACGGTAACACACCAAAACAAAACCAAATTTAGTATAAAAAAGCCAACTCCAGTACTGTGGGGAACCCAATAAGAACAAACGAAAACGGAGACCAAAAACGTCCCCCCACAAATTCAACTGACTGCGAGACTGCGCGCGGTGTGTGACTACTGTAGCCTGTGTAGATGGGTCCCAAAAGGTGCGGGGGGCGAGGTCATATCGAGTGCACGTCAAGTGCAGGAAATTATTCAAAATGTTGTGACACTAGCACGGGGTCTCCAAGATTTAAAAGGGAATTTTTAAAATAACAAATTCAGTAGGGGAAAAAGCATCATTACATCAGTCATTGCATCCATTACTTTGAGGGGTAATTCCCTATCACCAGAGCGTACTGATAAGAGTTCTATTAACATTTGCAATTGAAATTTAATTGCGATTTGAATACGGGGAAAGAAAAAACGTTCTTTTTGAATTCGTGAATGATTCCCACAAAATTCAGACCTGACATGGGTCATAAAATTTTGCGTGTTTATTTGGATGTCATCTTTGTCTCCTGTTTGGCATGTTTCTTCAAAACTCTGCCTTGACTTTTTCAAGGGTCTTTAAATTTAGAAATTTTTTAAATAAAGCTTCCCTGAAAAGGGCAATGTATGCTGTAATGTATTAAAAGGGCATCAAAACTACGTTTAAAAGTTTCCCATCGAGTAATTTTTTACTGATTTTATGCCCTAAATTGAGTACTACGTGCTTCCAAATTTCCTCACGACCAATAAAAAATGCCCATTAAATTTACACAAGGCCTGGTCGGTATCATACATAATTTTCGTTTGGCTGTTAAAGCGTTATAGTTCCCAAAACGTGGCCCCTGTTGGGGGCGGCGTCCTCACCCCTTAGTTGGGTGACGAAAAAAAATCAAATCTTATGACTTGATTCATTTATTTTAAGCATAATTAATCAAACAAATAAATTAATTTAAAAAATTGGGTGGGGGTGGGGTTTAATGGGGGAGGGAAAGGAGGGGGTTTCGACCTCACCTGTTGAGTGGGGTTGGCCGGCAGCGTAAAGACCTTTGGATGTAAACATCCAGCCGTTGATCCCCTCACCTGGCACTGTTTTAAATTCAGACAATGTCGTCACTGCAAAAACCCCTTTTTGAGTTCGATGACCTGCCGATAGGAAATTTTTAAAGATCTTGTCATGGGTGCCACGTCACATAAAGGGGACGAAAATCAGCAAAGGGGAGGAACGCCCCCCTTTTTGGAAAAAATACCAGGACTCGAAAGCGGGAATAGGCGCCGATATCAAAAAAGGGGGGGACATTGGCACCCCTTCCCAAGAGATGGGTAGTCCATCGTAAAGGGCAATTTTTGACAGCGTAGCGCTGTCCGCGTCTTGTACGGGGACTGGGTTCTCTTCTCCAATGATGCCGAGTCCGCGAACTATATTTGCAAGGAGGAGGTCGGCGACCTGCGCGCCCTGATTCTCACAAAATTTGTCGTGAGCAAGACCATATTTGTTTAACAACACAATGTATCCACTGCAGCAACATTGCATTGTTGCACTGAATAATCAACTAAATAAAAACTAAAACTAAATAAGTTCCCTATTTCAACGAAGGCTGCTTTTGGTGTGAGTGTAAATGGGAAGCTGACCGGAATGCGAAAGAAGCAGAGTGTAACTCCAACTACACCAGATCCAAATGCTGAACCTGGACTTGAACATGATGATGAGTTAAATGATGATTAGCTTGTTGTTAACATGTAGGACTATAGTGCATTTATAAAAACTAAAAAGGTGGGCATATCACATACAAATTGTTTTAATTTTAACTGTTGTTGTGTGATTCAATCAGGATATCACAATCCGTTTTTCATGTACATATAGGGTTCAGTTTGATGTTTTTTTTTTTGCAATTCATTAGGGATGGATGAACCTTAACTGAGTTACGTATCGACCTCGGAACTTGAAATGAAAAATATTCTGAACTTAAAACTCGAACCGAACATTACAAATCCGTTACAAATCTAAAAAAACCAGTGGCCCTTGCCCCACAAAATTGGCAATAATAAATAGGTTTCTATTATAAAAATTGAGCTGTAATTTTTTAAATTGAAATGCCACATTTCCAAAAGGGGTATTCCATTTCGGGGGTTTTAAAAATTTATTTCAAGCGGGGTATATACCAATGTACTTTTTATAGTGCGGGGAAAGGGGGGACAAAAACATAGGATCTAGGGAACAGGATTTGTCAATGGGATAATTAACGGGCTTGAACATGGTTTAAAAGGAAAAACAAGGGGAAAACCCAAAAGGGGGAAACCCCCTGGGTGTGGTTTAATTTTGCAAGTGGAAACTGGATATGCGCGAAAAAGTGAAAATATCATGATCACAAGCATAATTACAATTTTTTAACCGGTGAGATTGGGTTTGGGTATTGCTTAAAGTCTCATATTTATGCCTTTCTTTTGGGTATCAACGATGAGTGGGATAAATAAGGGTAAGTATGAACAGAAGGGGGGAGGGGAAACCCGGTACCGGGAAAGTAGCCTACTTTTTTTCGAAAAGTACCAAGGGGACCAAAAGCTTAACGTCCCATCCGAAGGGCGGGGTTTAAATTTGACAGTTCAATAGGGTTTCCACCACTTACCCCTCCTGCCGAGCAGACGCGAGAAAAGAAGCCCTTAACAGCTTTCGAACACTCCATCTGCTCTAAAACCATCGGGAAGTGAGTTTCAGAGCAGAGAGCGTTCACCCCCCTCTACCCCTTACCAAGCCCGATTCTGCTTAAAATTCTGTTCGGTGGAAACCCCTTTAAACAGCTCGGGTAAACCCCTGGGTGAAAAAAAAAGGGGGCAAAAAACCATGGAGTAGAACAGAGCAGATCAGGGGAGTAAGGGGGAATATATGAAAAAAAATTTGAGGAAAAAACTGAACAAGGGAAGGGTCAGGGCAGTTATGGGAAACTTGTTGAAATTGTAAAGTTTTCAAAAGATAGATGGGTAGAGATGTAACACGTCATCAAAAATATTAAAACGACAACGTGTTGCACAACGGCCCTGATTCCCATCTTCAAATGCCCCGAAAGTGAATGCCCAAAAAATTGGATGCCAAGAAAAAAAGACGTCGCCAAAAATCGGCCGAAAAAACGTTGAAGGTGGCCCGAAGGTTGGCGGGCCAGGTGATATGATATGATTTTATTGGTATTGTCATAGATATTTTCATCATTCATGTAGATAAATTTGACCCAATTAAACAAATACATATTACTATATGCTTTTTAAGTAACAAAAAAAAGCATTTAAGTCAGTTTAAATACATAAAGGTTTGCACCCATTTACATGCTTTCTACATAATAAAAAATTTTCAATGTCAAATCTTAGTAAAATAAATGTTAGAATAATAAAAAAAATCGGCATAGGCCTTTGTTCTGCTACTTAGCTAAAGGTTGCCCCCTAGATATTTTCCCTTTTAGAGTACGGCTTTATCTTTTTAAAAAAAATTTTTTCTTTTTTTTTAAAATTTGTAAAGGTTGTTGTATTTTTTTTCTCTTTGGGAATTTTTTAAAAATTTTAATTTTCATATAGTTTGGGAATTTGTATTGGGCTAATGCAGTATTATTGTTGTGTTGGACGTCTTTTTTTCTTGTATGGTTGAGTGGGGATGTGTATTTAGTCCAGTGAAAGAAGTTTTTTTTACAAAAAATCTGATTTTAAAAAATAATATACAGTATAAGGTAAAAATTTTTTGAATTTTTTAAAAAAGGTTTTGTGGAGTTCTTGGGGGCGCTTTTCAAGTTTCTGATTGCACGTTTTTGTATTTTAAATACCCTTTTCAGTTTTGTGGGAAAGTCCCCAAATTTTTTGTTCCATTCTTAATAGGGTTTCAAAGATGCATAAAAACTACTTTTGATGTACCATATTCGTTGAATTTCTTTCAATCTAATTGAGTAGCCGCTGGGGTTTGTTTTATTAAACGTGAAATTTTTTTCCATGTTATGATTTTTGATTTGGGTATTGCTTTCGTCTTAAAATTTTTGCAAATTGGGTAATCGAGACGAAGGGAGGGGGTAAAAGGGTGCGCGGGGGAACAGGAGTGGATGGCCTGTGCTGGTCAGAACCAGCCACAAACATATGGGGGGGGGCAGGGGTTCCCCCCCGTAGTGGTCGTCTCCCTCTGTGTCCTCACCGTCCGTGTTGTCATTTTCGTCGCCCTCGGGGAGGTAGTCAAAGGAAGGAAAAGTTCCCCCACGACACCCAGACTCGCCATTTTTTCAGGATTATTGATTGATATTGCTTTTGTCTCTATTTTAAACAACTTGTAATCAGACAAGGGGGGGCATAAGGATGACGCGGGGGAAAAAAATCACCTATCACGGGGGAAACCACGAGAAGGTTGCGAGTTTGGGAATTTGATGGCCCAAAAAAAGGGGGAAATTCCCCGAAGACGACCCCGAGCTCGCCATTAGTGTCGGGAAGAAATCAGAAGTTAAAAACTTCTGATTTTGGCGGGAATCGAATGCTCTTTGATTCATTATCATTGTTTGAATTGCTAGCTCAGTAAACTGACTTCTAATATCATATGAAATTGAATATGCTGCATGTGGCCAATTCATAAATAATATAAATATAAGTATAAATATAAATTAAAATGTATAACTCGACAAAAAAAAAACCCAGCACAGAAACCGAGAATCCTCGTTATTTGTCGAGGATGTTATCTTGCACTGCCACTGAACACACTCTTAACACTGACCATACATAAACTGTACAACCTGTGCCGAACTGACGGACCTCAACACTGAGACCACAAACGCTTTACCGAGTAGCAAGCAGAGTATGCAGTGAACACAACCTTTCAGTCTGGACAGTACCGACATCCTCTTCAAGTAACAAACATTAAACTAATCATATTCAGCAGAAGTAACGCCATGTTCTTATGCCATTTGGAGTCCGAACAAGAACAGAACGAAGAGAGGAGACAAAACAAGTCCGCCTGTGACAAGAACAACCAACCGACTGCGAGCAAGGCTGCCGGCCGCTGCACTGGTACTATCAAAAGGTGCGGGGCGGCGAGGTCATATCGATTTGCGTGTCAAATGAATTGACATTATTCAAAATCGTTTAGAGTACAGTAGCACATGAACTCCACAATGTTTTATAATCGGTTGTAAGCGAAATATAAATATGTAGAGAGGTTCATCGTGACGATGCTATATTTTCGCAGTTATCACCATATCCTTGGATTTTACAGGTATTAGGGACTAGCTCTAAACACGGCGCATATCAGGTAGACAGTAGATCGTAGTACGCAAGGATATTATTGGCCCCCTGAGTTCAATCGACAGTGACTAGCAGAGGTTAATATTCAAGATATCGGAAGAGCCCCTTGGTTTTTATGGTATTTTCAAGCGAGATTTATTGGGTAAAACCCACAGGTTTCACTGGGCGGGGGAAAGTCGTAACAATCCTGCTTCAGTCAAGAAAACCCTAGATTTGGATGTCACAACTTGGGGTGTGACCGAGCACAACACCGAGATAACGAGCACTTCCCGGACAAGCAGGCCAGATTAATGAGGGAACAAGCTATGGAAAGTATGTTACTACCAAACTGGACGCACAAAAATGTGCTTCAAACAATGAGTAATTTGCAAACACATACACAGGGAATTCGATATAACAAAAGCCCAAGCACAGAAAACCGGATTGGTTTTTGATTGATATTGCTAAACGTCTCATATTTATGCAACTTGGCTAATCGAGACGAAGGGAGGGAGTGTAAGGGGTGACGCGGAGGGACAAGGGTGGACAGGCCTGTGCTGGTCAGAACCAGCCACAAGCATATGGCAAGGGCAGGAGTTCCCCCACGTCGTGGTCGTCTCCGTCGGTGTCATCATCCGTCCGTGTTGTCATTGTCGTCGCCGTCGGGGAGGTAGTCAAAGGGAAGGGGAAAGTTCCCCGACGACGACCCAGAGCTCGACATTAGTTTCAGGGAGAAGAACTCCCCTAATTACGGGCCAAACCACGAGAAGGTTACGAGTTGGAATTTGATCGGGCACCTCCTTTGTGTGACTAGGCTCTCATCCCAAACTGAACAGAACCTGACACTTTCTGAACACCAATCCCTCAAGCTGTACAGACAGAACAGACTGAGACCAACACTAACGTAACAACCACTTCCCTGCCAAGCAGGACAGAATAAAGAGCAAACAAACCTCCCATGTTTGGACAGAACAGACAATCTTCCGAAGTTCACAAATATTAAAGAGATGCGAGAATTTAACAGCAAAGACTTACTCAAACAACACATTCAGCAGTGACAGAAGCTAACTCCGTGTACTGTGGAGGTGGAGGCTTCACACGAACAGACTGTAGAGCGGAGACGAAACACGTCCGCCTGCAACAAGAACGACAAACCGACTGCGAGGCGAGGCTGCGGCGGTGCTGTGTGTGAGTGAAGGTGGTAGTCAAAAGGTGCGGGGCGGCGAGGTCATATCGATGCTGTACGTAAAGTGCATTGACACTCTTCAAAATTGTGTTGATGACATTAGCACATGAACTCTGAGAGGTGTAATTTATTGATTGTGATTGATATTTCTATATGTGCAGTGAGGTTTATCGTGACGATACTGGAGTATCGTAGATATTGCCTTATCCATAGATTTAATGTTATTATAGACTGTAAAACTTTGCACCGAGAAGCGTCTTTTCCCCTTCACAAAGCTGCCCCGAAGGCCAAGAAGTTTGACATAGGGGACAATTGGGCTATGTGCTAACCAAATAAAGTAGAGTTCGGTGCCCTCCCCCAAACTCCACACACGTAAGTCAGCCACAAAGCGTGGCTTTCCTCAGGCCGATGAAAGAAGCCTGGAGGAATGTTTGAAGTAACTTCGTTAGTATTTTATGTTTAAGGGTTCTCAACAGTGATCTGAGTCATCAGTTGCCCACAAAACATCTTTTGTTGTGACATATTTAAGTTTAATGTAAGTTAAATTTATTTTTTTCTTGATGGCGAAATCGATTGTTCCGAATCTCCTACCATGAATAATTATAGTTTTATCTGATTTGCCGAAAAAAATGTAACTGGGAACAAGTTTATAGTTAAGTGTCGTTATGTGTGCTGTTGTTGCTAATAAACCAGGGAAATAAAATGAGAGAAGTTGTAACACTATTTATTGAAACTTGAAGATAGTTGATGTTTTACACACACGAAAATCAATCCCAACAACATTCTTTTTTTACTAACGCCCAGCAACCATTTCCACAACAAAGCGCATCTGCCCGACCAACCATAGTGGCCACTCCGGCAGCTGACCTCCTCCCTAGGCAGCCTTGAACACTATAATAAAAAAAACTACCCTAAGAAAATACCAGCAGATGGCTACACGGCCGAATGTCAGCCGGTGGTCACTTTAAAATATGTCGAGTCCCAACATTCCGCCCACCTTGAAACATGAATTTTAATAAGAAACAAAACACACAATGAGCTGAAGGCAGATTACACAAAAACTTAAGTAGTAGTAGTAGTAGTCTTCATCGCATTGGGTAACATTTCCCATGCGAGGTTATACCATACCGAGCGTTAGCTCAAAAGGGTGACTTTTGAAGGCACACATTTTGGGGAACACTCGTATTGCCTATATAGTTATAGGCTGGTTGATTAAATAGGGGTTTAGTTAGGGAACTGGTCTTTTTGCCGGAAGTGTTTAGTATTTAGGGGTTGAAAAACAAAAGATTATATTTTATTCTGACACTGATGATTGAAATGATAGCCAAGGGGTGGGGTACAGAGCAATGCGTGAAGCATTTAATTGTCGGTCATTGCGAAAGACTGTGTGCGTAGCCTGGCACTAGCCACTTCTGCAAGGGAAGCAGGTGATTCTCGTTGACGAGTGCCTCCGGTATGTCATTGATTTTCATAAGGTGTATAAGTTCGATTGACTTTCTGTATATCGCTCCATGGCATTTCAGAAGAGAGTAGGTAAAGTACGCCTATGGTCCATAATGTAATGACTGTTTGGCTAAAGCCTTGAGAAGTCCTGCTAGAGCGATTATTTCTGGAGTGGGCCTGAGACGTGTGATGGCCTCGGCATATTGGCAATCAATTTCAAGTCTCTTCATCCGAGGTGGAGGAGGGCGAAAGTGCTGGTGAGGGATGGTGGAACGTATGATGAGTTAATCGGGTAATTGGGACTGTGGCTCGAAGGTGAGCTTCATTAGCATAAGAGACTCCCGGTCTAGTAGATTGAGGGTGCACCCACCTGTCTGGGCTGTGGTGTTATGGATTTCTTGTTAGAGTATGTACCAGGTTTTTGCTGGCCTCTGAACTGTACTTGCCGGTCTCGTGCTTGGAGGAAAGCGCTGCATCTGCGCGAAGAGGCCGGATGATCCTCCCACAGTTTGTGCACTTAGCTGGGTGATGCGTGGCTTGGGGCACTCGCTTGATTTGTGGGTAAGGGCGCATTTGAAGCAGGTAGGAGGAAGAGTGCAAAATAGGGAGCTGTGGCCAAAACGCTGGCAATTATAGCACTGGCGTGGACCTTGAGGTCCTCTGTAACGCTCAATAGAAACTCGGTGGTAGCATACCTTCTCGAGGAGGTGAGGTTTACCTTTGTCCACAACTGCAGAAGATACTACGAAGAGGGGCATTGGGTGTCTGATTCCCTCAACAGCGCGGTGGTGGAGCTGCTGGACGTCCATTATGGCGAACCCTTGGTGACGGAGGTATTCTTTGATGTCTTCGACGTCGACAGTGTCTGAGGAGCCCCGCAGAACGACTAACTAACTAAACTAAAAATATTTATTTAGAGCCAACTATACGCAAATAGTCTAGTTTTTCTTCATAATTTCATTTCAATTCAATATTTCGAATTTTAGAAATTAACTTTAGGGAGATATCATTACTATATCCGGAGATAGCACCCTATGCTGGTTTGGACAATATGAAAATTTTTCGTTCCTTTATGGGCATGTGACTATTCAAATGAAAGGTCTTGATGAGTAGATTAAAAATATGTAATTTTATGCATATGTTAATAATGCATTTTGGGTCAAATTTGTCAAAAAACACTCGAAAAACCTCGCTGTGGGAAGCCGCATGCCGTAATCTGAAATTTTGGTCACACCGTTTGATGTTTTGTTTATATTTAGTTTGAATAAATATAATTAGCATAGTTTTTATGTATTTCGATCAAAAACTATGTATTTGTTTAATTTAAATTGTTTAAAAGTTCCGAAAATTTTGTATTATTTATGCAACTACAGAATAAATTGCATGTATACGACTTTTTTTTCGTTGAAATATTCTATATATTAAGTGTTCTGTATAATAGGATAAATTATAATTAATTAACTGAATCATTTAGTCTTAAAGAGGCAATCGGTATTGAAGCAAAGATAAACATATTAAGCTGGCTACCATGCAATATAGGTACAATTTGCCTGTACAAATCCGTGCAATACAAATTATAATTTACAAAACTCTACAAAAGTTTAATAGTTTCTATAAATAAATAAATAAATAAATAAATAAATTGTATTTTAGAGTCTACCCACTCAAGTTATATAACTGATTTTCAGTGGGAGACTTTAAATCAAAGCGACCAAGCCAACCCTGTAGGCCCCGACGCAATCGACGAGTGAGCGATAACCAACCAAAGATCGTTATTTTTAATAGGATATATAGCAATCAGTGGTATGGACAGTGCGAACACCCGCGAATCAACGCCAGAATCAACAAGGCCGATTCAGCACAACTCTGAATTTATTATGTGATTCGTTGCTAGTACGGCTCCAAAGTCACCGTTTACAAACTCCTACGACAAGAACTGATGGACTTAACTCCAAATCAGAGGTTAAAAAACTTCTGACTTTGGCGGGAATCGAACCTTGGGACCTTCTGCATTGGAAGCAGGTAGACTAACCACAAGAACAACGAGCCACACAACCACACTTTTGAATATGTTATAAGTGAGATGCATATTTTTTATCATCAATAAATTTCAATTAATTGATGTATATAATAATACATATAACTCAAAGGACCAGTATATTATATACTACTTGGCATTATTTTGTTGTGTAATTCGTAGCAACATTATAAAATGCTCATAAGCAGGTTATTATATACAAAATCTTTTACTGACAACATTTTAGTAACTGTGCTGTCCAAATAAATGATGTTATTATATTTTTATTTACCATATTTTCTTGCTTAGTGTTAATTGGCCATAAAAACATTAGTAGTCCGTTGTATCGAATTATCATTTAACTCGGGTACTAGATTAACGCCCACTGCGACCCTGCATCAGAACTGATAATAATCACCTCAAAAAAGGAATAAGATGTGGGTTTTATTTATTTATTTAACGTCTCATATTCAGTTAAAAAACTGATTTACAATAATAATAAAAAAAATAAATAATAATAACTGTCAGAGCTTTACGCCGTTTTCTTATGGCTTCCTTGCATTCGGCGTTCCACCAAGGAACTGGTAAGCGTCTAGGGTGTATGGATGTTTGCGGGATTGTGGATTTGGCAGCGGAGATAATTGTGTTAGTAATATAATTTACTTTGTCTTGAATGTCAACATATTTTTTTCCCCCTAAACACGGCTAGTTTCTCAAACGCTGACCAGTCAGCCTTCTTGATGTCCCACTTAGGTGCCCTTTGTATTGGTTCTCCCTGGTGGGTGATCTTAACCAGGATAGGGAAGTGGTCGCTTCCACTTAAATCTGGCAGGACACCCCACTCAATATCAAGTAAGAGGGAAGGAGAGCATATAGTAAGGTATATAGCTGAGTACGAACCGTTGGCAGTGCTAAAATGTGTTGGGTCCCTGTTGTTAAGAAGGATTAGGTTTTGAGTCATTAAATTTTATTCGAATAAAACTCCCCGTGGGTTAATAACAACAAACAAAACAAAATTCCTAAATGTAGTAACCTTTTAACCTTTTTTACAAAACTGCATTTTACTACTTGTCAGCATGTAGGACTTACTTATGTTGGGCCTCCACGTGCAAAATTGCTTACAAGACCCCATAACAGTAGCAACAGATCTTTAATTAATTACTTTATTAGGTAACTGGTATACACATACTACATACTCATGTCATATAATATAGTAGAATATAATAGTGGAGACTAGAAATATAACACACATTTTATTTACAGGCAAGAAATTAACACCGCAACTGTCGGCAGCCCTGTCTGCTGCTGAAAAGTTTTCAAACAATCAATATAAACATATTGCGGCCATCACAGATCAAACCACTGCAAATAAAAATTCGAGCAAGCTAGTTGAAGCTCATATTGAAGTACTAAAGCACACTACCACTGTGTAAGAGGGGTTATTGGCAGCTTATAAGACTGCCAATAATATACCATAAGTAGACAAGTCATAGATTACAGTTTAGTTAGACGTTTGGCAAATTGTTTGATGTAGACGCCAAATGCGAGTATGTCTACGAGCGCGACCTAGAGTTCTAGTTGAGAAAGTTCTAGAACTGTCCTAGGTAATGAAGGGAAGGAGTGGACTGTATAAATGAGGGATGGAAATATAAGTAGAGGGATAGTGCCCGTAGCAGAGCTATTACCACATACCTGGTTGGACGAACTGTAAGTCGGACGTGCTGATGACGTGTAGACGTGCTGGCAAATGGATGGAGCAGGCGAGATGACACGGCAGTGGCGCGTAGATAGGCACTATGTTAGAACTACACTAAGTTTGCGAGAGAGTTATGATATTATATTAAACTATGAATAAACACACACGTGAGGTTGCCCAGAGAGAGGCGAATTTCGAGAGAGTACACGCGCACGTAGAGTACGTGGCGAGAACGAGAGAGGCAGTCAGTACACTTGCGTACGTGACGCGTAGACAGTTGGGTTCACTTAGACACTGAACTGTGTTCTGTACGTGGCGCCGATCATACAGTCGCTAACCGGCTCAAAGTACTATGGTCAGCGTTTTGTGATAATAGATGCGTAATGACACCTGTTGAGTGATTGGTGAATTATATGAAAGGAAAATAACTCAGGCGGGAGGAATTCAAAGTGGAATGCGCGTAAACATACCGGCCACCAAAATGAGATGACATTTTCATGGCTAGTCTGACGTAGAACAAAGAGAAGAGACAAAGAGGTTGCTTAGAAAGCGAGATAGGTCAGACGAGAAAAGAGCAAATGAGAGTTCTTAGCAGAATTGCTATGAGAACTTAAAAATATAAGAAAACTGTACAAGAAAGATGCTGTGCAATTATGCAACAGGGAGGGTGATGAGTTTGTTGACGGGTCGAGTGTACGAGCCTGATGAGGTACGTATAGAGGCGATACGAACAATGCCATCGCGACTTGGGTGCAGATTGGTGATGCGCCCTATTGGCCAATTAAGGGGAGTGCTTGAAGCTTCAAGCACGAAAACCACATCTCCGACTTGGAGATTTGGGCTGTTTCTGGTCCATTTTCCGCGTTGCATCTGAGTATGTAGATACTCGCGGGACCAACGGGTCCAGAATGCTTGATGGAGCTGTCTCACGCAGTGCCAACGTGACAGGAGCGATGTGTTGTCCGGCTCGATGCGTTCGGGCGGCGGGGCGAGTAATGGTGCACCGGTCAAAAAGTGACCTGGGCTCAGATAGTCAGGTCCATCAGCTGGGTCTTGAGGCGTAGCACACAGAGGGCGGCTGTTCAGAACAGCCTCGATGCGTGAGAATAGAGTGGCATATTCTTCATGCGTGTGAGGAGTGTCAGAGATGAGGCGGCGGAGAAGAGACTTGGCTGATTTCACACCAGCTTCCCAGATGCCTCCGAAGTTCGGTGCATAGGGAGGATTGAAGTGCCATTGGATTTGTCGACTTGCTAGAGAGTCGGAGAGCGAAGTTTCAGATTTGGCGAGGAAATCTTGAACTTCACGAATGTGACGAGCAGCACCCTTATAGTTGCGTCCACAATCAAAGTAGATGTGGGCTGGTAGACCTCTACGCGAGATGAACCTATCCATGGTGGCTAAGAAGGCCTCTGTGGAGAGCTCAGAAACCATTTCCAAATGCACAGCTATGGTAGACATGCAGACGAATAAGCATAAGTAGCCCTTCGTACTGAGAGCATTTCTGCGGTTGTTAGTTTTCACTGAGAAAGGTCCAGCATAATCAGTGCCCGTGTGCATGAAAGCACGTGAGGGTTGTACGCGAACTGCTGGGAGGTCAGCCATTTTGGGTTGTAGAGGCTTGGCACGGAACTTGTGGCAAGTGAGACATCTATGGATGCGCTGTCTGAGCAAACCGCGGAGAGATACGATCCAATAACGTTCTTGAATCAGCGACTGCACGGTCCGAGGTCCGGAATGGAGTGAAATCTTGTGAAACGAGTCACAGATGAGTGCTGAGAGATGGGCTTGCTTGGGAGAAGAATCGGTGAGTGTGATTCTTCTGGCAGCAGAGAGTGGCGGAGCCTCCCGGCCACCCTGAGGAGCCCTGCTGCGTCGATGAATGGGCTCAGGGACGGGAGACTAGACGATCCAACTTGATTGCGGGATAATCTGCGGAGCTCATCTGCGTAGTAGTGTTGTTGAGTAATCTTAATCAACAGATTAAGAGCGTCTGCAACTCAGGCGGTTGCAGAGGTCCTGAGGGAGGTTCAACATTAGTGCGTTTGGCCAGCAGGAGTCGAGTAAATCGTATGACTTGGCCAAATACACGCTGAGCGCGGAGCAGTGTCGAGAACTTCTCCAGGCACGTGAGCAGAGGATCTGGTGCGACTTGCGCAACGAGAGTGGTGGCTGAAGTCTTCACTTCGGGCAAATCGAGGTGAGCGTCTGGAGTGAGACCAGGGCGTGGCCACATTTCTGCTGGTAAGCGCAGGAACGGAGGTCCAGCCAACCACAGAAGTGATGCAGCAGCTCAGATGGTAGAAGACCGCGAGACGCGCAGTCCGCAGGGTTTTCTTCTGAGGCAACGTGAGCCCAGTCGGTAGGGCTTGAGGTCTCCAAAACTTCCACCACACGATTTGCTACGAAAGTTTTGAGACGATGAGGCGGAGTAGCTTACCAGGCCAGAACGATCATCGAGTCCGTGTATAGAGTCACGGATTCCAGAGGGAGAGCCTTGAGAGAAGGCAAGATCGTCTGAACGAGCCGAGATAGCAAGAGCGCGGATGACAATTCCAGTTTAGGTATGGTCAATAATTTCAGAGGTGAGACCTTACTTTTTGCGCGCAGTAGAGTAGTGTGAGAGGTGGATCCGCGTTGCGTGTGCTGGTAGAGAACGGCGGCAAAACCCTTCTCTGAGGCGTCACAGAAGCCAACCAGTCTGTGAACACCATGACTGTTTGGGAAAGCTCGTGGTATCCGAAGCGAGGAAAGCTGAGGTACGTCGGCGACTGCGGACAACCAACTTTGAGTGAACTGGTCAGGGAGCGGGTCATCCCATTGTAGAGGGAGTAACCAGAGTTGTTGCAGAAATATCTTCATCCAGCACACAAAGGGGGTGAGGAATCCGAGTGGATCGAAGATCTTGGCGATGTAAGAAAGAGTGGTGGGCTTAGTGACAGATCCGGAGAAAGCTTCAGTATGAAACGAGAAGCAGTCTGAGCGAGGATCCCACAACAATCCAAGAATCTTGATACCTTGTTCTTCATTAGAGAACACAAGAGGCGTTTCTAGATGCTCATGCGGAAGCGTGGATAGAGCTTTCGGAACGTTACTTGACCATTTTCTGAATTCGAAGCCTCCAAGGGCAATGAAGGCTTGCAATTCAGATTGCAAGGAGCGAACTTGGGCCAGATCACTAGCGCCAGAGACAAGATCGTCGATGTACATCTGATTCTTGATTGCTTGAGCTGCAAGCGGGTAGTGATCTCCTTCGTCAGTCACCAGTTGAGAGAACACGCGTTGTGCTAAGAACGCAGAGGGTGTGAGGCCATACGTGACTGTGTTGAGCTCAAACTCAACGACAGGAGAGTCAGGTGATGGACGCCAGAAGATGTGTTGATGAATGCGATCTTCAGGGTGAACAAGAATCTGACCGTACATTTGTCGCAAGTCAGCGCAAATGGCCACAACGTGAGTCCTGAATTTTTTCAGAATGGAGGGTAGGTCGGCTTGAAGCTTCGGTCCGCTGAGGAGGTTGTGGTTGAGAGAGACACCATTCTTGTCTTGATATGAAGCATGAAAGACGACACGGAGTTTCGTACTCGAACTGGTGAGCTTGTGCACACAGTGATGAGGAATCACGTAACTAGCATGTTGATGTGCAGGCTGCATGTGCTGAGCGGCGACGTAGTCTTTCATGAAGAGCTGATATGCTTCATGATGCTCGGGGTTGCGCTTGAGACGGCGCTCTAAGCTCAAATAACTTTGGTAAGCGGCAGTGCGGTTTGAGCAGAGAGGTGAAACTGATGGCTTGAACGGCAGCAAGACATAGTAGCGTTCGTTCACATCGCGCTTATGGGAAGACACGAAATGATCTTCACAACAACGTCGAGGTAGAGATCAGCTCCTATCAAGAAATCAATCTCATCTGAGAGGTGAAACTTGTCATCGGCTAGAGAGAGACCTCGATATCTCTCGAAGGCTTCTAGAGGAAGCGGGTTCGCTGGCATGTGACAAGTGATGGTTGACAGAACTAGAGCTTCAACGCCGAAGATACGTTGGGGTTTGAAACGAGAGGCTAAGTCACAATGGACAACACCGTGCACTAGTGCTGACGCGTGTCCAATGCCGGACAATTCCACGATGCTGGATTGCATTTTCAAGCCTAGGCGACTTGCGAGAGAAAGTGTTATTGCTGACACTTGCGAGCCTGAGTCGAGGACTGCGCGAAACGGTTGAAAAGAACCCGAACGATCTCGGATAAGCCCTCGTATGGTACCCAAAATAGTAGTGCGTTTGAATGGCCGACTGACTTGGAGTTCACAAGCCAGTGCGAGCCCCACTGTAGGTTTGTTGTCCTGCAGTGGTCGAGGGTCAGCTGAGCTGCTGACTGAGGAGGAGGGCGTGCCTGCTGAGTGTAGCAGCGAGTGATGCTGCTTACTATGACATGTACGGCAACTGCTTTTTGATAAGCAGTTCTTTTTCTCGTGATTACCAAGGCAACTGAAGCATCGCTTTAGATTCCGTAGAGTATTATATCTCTCGTCGACGGACAGCTTGAGGAATCTGGGACAGCTGTAGAGAGTGTGATCGCCCTCACAAGCTGGACACGAGCGCTGAGCAGAGCGACTTAAGACAAGCGATCTAGACTGTGTGCGCCAGGACTGCGCAGCAGCAGCAGATGGTTTTGCGACAAGCAATGAATTAATCTTCTGAGCTGGGGCGAATGGGTTCGAGGCGTTGGTAGGCTTGAGCTTGGTAGAACTTGAAGTAGATGGATGATCTAAGCCACAAAGCTCTAGAGTACGACTTAGCTCCTCGATGAAACCGATTAATTGGTCATAAGTGGGCGTTTCATGAGAGGAACACTTAGACTCGAATTGCCTACGAGTATGCGGATCAAGGTGTGACAGAGTGAGTGATAAGAGCAAGAAGTCAGCGAGGTCGCCAATTTCCAACCCCTTGAGAGCATCCACAGAGCTTCTATGGACATTGAGAAACTGCTGGAGCGAGGCGTGATTGCCCGATTTCAAAGGTACGAACTCCAGCACTTGCTGTACATACATGGCAGCCAACAAACGTTTGTTCTGGTAACGATTTACCAAAGCCGCGTAC
The DNA here is from genome assembly GCA_024449915.1 of Sweltsa coloradensis. Taxonomy (NCBI): domain Eukaryota; kingdom Metazoa; phylum Arthropoda; class Insecta; order Plecoptera; family Chloroperlidae; genus Sweltsa; species Sweltsa coloradensis. The sequence continues at coordinate 41,171 of JAMZAV010002685.1, forward strand.
GCCAAGGGGTAGGTCTCAGCCGATATATGGTAATTTGATATAGTGCTCAAGGCAGCACTCTGAAGAGATGACCTCAAATAATGAAATTTTTGTACATTATTTAATGCAGCATTCTGATCAACTAAAGAGTGGAACAGTGCGTAGAATTCAGGCCAGAGAGTGAGATCGCCATTAAACGTTGGTAATTTAATGGAAGGGAGCGAAGCGATCGAGTTCACCATTGCTGAGGACGGCGCGGCCGCAGCTGCACCAGCATCAGGCGGTTTCGATACAGTAAGAAAACGCTTTTGAGCCGCAAATATCAAGTCATCAAAGCTAATTCGAGCAGATGACACATCGAGGGGCTTAACCGTCGAATCAAGCTTCGAATCAAACTCAATGATGTCCTCTTGGACTTTATCGAACATAGCCTGCAGCAAGGCCAGTTCATCGTAACGAGGCTTGTAAACATGAACATCATGATACTTGAGATTTTTAAAAGAATCATGAATTCTCTGTGCAGCGGAGAAAATTTCCTCCCTAGTTTTGGTTAGGGCCATAGCAATTTCATGCTGTCGTTCTGTCATTGTTTAAAATTAACAAACTGCAGTGCAACAGAAAGCAGAATATGAATGACAAATAACCCGGGGGGGGGGGGGGCGACGAGCAAAAGAAGGCGAATTGCAGAGGAGCAATTTATAAATGAACGAATACACAACTGTTGAGGAAGCCGAACGCTGAAGGTGCTAAAAAAGCACGAGCCGATAAAACACTAGTGGGGGGGGGGGGGGGGCGGGCTCAAAAAAGCGCGCGAGGGCCCTGCGAATTTCAGAGCAAAGAAGGGGCAAAGAAAACACAGCTACAATTATTCAACTATTGAACAATTGCATGAATCCACAGCAAATGCGATTGAAATATTCTGAATAGAAAATTCAATGTAACAGAAGAAGAGAACGCTGAATAAATATGTCCAGCTGAAACACAGTGTGAATGACTTTTGCAATCACACTCATGCGTTCACTCACGGAAGTAAGAGCAGGCGACGGTAGAATGTGCTGACGCCAGAGAAACGACGACAAGCCCGTGTTACACGAGGCGGAACTGAACAATTACAAACTGAACAACTTTGAGATGAGAATTAATGCAATGAGAACCAAATCAACACTGGTTGAAGATTCGGCCGAGGAGGACCAAAATATGTAGACGCCAAATGCAAGTATGTCTACGAGCGCGACCTAGAGTTCTAGTTGAGAAAGTTCTAGAACTGTCCTAGGTAATGAAGGGAAGGAGTGGACTGTATAAATGAGGGGAGGAAATATAAGTAGAGGGATAGTGCCGGTAGCAGAGCTATTACCACATACCTTGTTGGACGTACTGTTAGTCGGACGTGCTGATGAGTGTAGACGTGCTGGCAAATGGATGGAGCAGGCGAGATGACACGGCAGTGGCGCGTAGATAGGCACTATGTTAGAACTACACTAAGTTTGCGAGAGAGTTATGATATTATATTAAACTATGAATAAACACACACGTGAGGTTGCCCAGAGAGAGGCGAATTTCGAGAGAGTACACGCGCACGTAGAGTACGTGGCGAGAACGAGAGAGGCAGTCAGTACACTTGCGTACGTGACGCGTAGACAGTTGGATTCACTTAGACACTGCACTGTGTTCTGTACGTGGCGCCGATCATACAGTCGCTAATAGTAGTAGGGGTACGTGAAAAAACGTAGCATATTACCTTTAAAGCAAACCACTTTGAACAGTTGTTCTACAAGACCCTAAAAGTGATTTGGCCCGCAGCACCTTAAATTTGGCCTTTAGGGTTAAGAATTTGGCCATTTTTCCAAAATGGCGGCTAAAATTTTGAAATTTCTAAAATTGGAACACGAGTGCAGTATAGAGGTCGTTTTCGCATGATTCGGGTGTGGGAAAATCGATGGTAGCCTTGCCACGGTCGTAGTTCTTGTCGGTTAGGCCCTGGTTCCGCCATTTTTAAATTTCAAGGCCAAACAAAGAAACGGTTTGCATCCTGGAGATGTGGTTGAGTTGGGTGTCGTTTTCGGGTATTTACGCATGTCTAAATACTGTAGTGGCCTTATAAACGTCCTACATGAAACCCATATCATAATAAACCGCCATTTCAGAAAATGGCGCACGTCCTTAGGCCCCTGCTTGTCTATAACATCGATTTTTCGAGTATCGAATTCTAATAGGGCTCAAAAGTTGAAAAAATCATACGTTGGAACTTCAGTTCGCTCAAAGGGCCTAAATGAAAATTTAAAATGACAAAATTAACCAATCAATGCTTCGAGTATAGAAATCTAATAGAGCTTAAAAGTTGCGTATTTGCATTCTTATCAACGCAAAAAATATTGAAAAAAATCATACGCTGGACTTTCAGTTCGCGCAAAGGCCCTTAAGTTTGAATAAATTACAAAAACACCAAATTTCTTAAACCTTCGCCCAATTACGATCCAGAACACGAGGAGGTGGCTGCAATTCGTGTTCTACCCAGTACCCAACCATCCAACCATTTAGGGCGTGTTAAATATCATACCTTTGTTGATTTAGTCAAGGACACTGTCTTAAATTCAGATTTTTCATAAAATTTTGTCGATTTGGATTTTTAGAGAAAAGTTGCTCTTATGTAGCTATCTCTGTTTTCTTTTACGCACACTTTTCTGCAGACTCTGTGACGGGGTTGACGCATTTTTCATCAGCTTGGCTATGGCAAGGTAAATTTAAAAAATCAAACTCGCGCAGAGTTTTATCTTGCAGAATTGACAAAATAGTCTCTGTTGTCAAGCTTACTGGGGCGACAGTTAAGCCTAAATTGTGTCCAATCTATCAGCTCAATGTAGTCCGTGGCATCAAAATTTATTGAGGGAATCGCAAAAGTTCTAACAGACTTCCTCTTCGAGTTAAGAGTTCTTGCCTTTAGTACCCAACTATCGTATGTGTTGTCTCTCATCCACTATCTTAGCCAACATGTTCTCTGGGTAACAGAAAAAACGCGTTTCTCTCAATCACAGGATCGGTAATTCTTTTAATGTCGTCTGGCAAATGTCTCGAAAAAAAAAGAAAAGAAAAGAATCACCGATCCTGTGATTGAGATAAACGCGTTTTTCCGTCACCCAGAGAACATGTTGGCTAAGATAGTGGATGAGAGACAACACAAAGGCCTTCGATAGTTGGGTACTAAAGGCAAGAATTCAAAATCCGAAGAGGAAGTCTGTTAGAACTTTTACGACTCCTTCAATAAATTTTGAAGCCACTTACTACATTTAGCTGATAGATTGGACAAAATGCAAGCTGTCGCCCCGATAAGCTTGACAACAAAGACTATTTCGTAAATTCTGTAAAATAAAACTCTGCGCGAGTTTGATTTTATTAATTTGCCAAATCGCAAATTTGCAAATTTGGACATAGCTAAATTGTCACAGTGTCTGCAGAAAAGTGTGCGGACAAGAAAACAGAGATGGCTACATTATAGCTACTTTGCTCTCTATATCCAAAATGCCAAAATTTAATGGAAATTCTGAATTTAAGACAATGACCTTGACTAAATCAACAAAGGTCTGATATTTAACAAACCCTAATTGGTTGGATGCTTGGGTACTGGGTAGGGTGTGGGTGGAACACGAATTGCAGCCACCTCCTCGTGGTAAGTTCTGGATCATTTCATTAAAAAAAATTAAATTGGCAAAGATTTGGAAAATTTGGTGTTGTTGTCATTTTTGAAAAACTAAATTAAGGCCCTTTGCGCAAACTGAAAGTCCAATGTATGATATTTTTCCAATATTTTTCCGTTGATAAGCATGCAAATACACAACTTTTGAGCCCTATTACAATTCGATACTCGAAAAATCGATTTTTTCGCTCCACCCTACTCTTCATAGACAAGCAGGGGCCTAAGGGCGTGCGCCATTTTCTAAAATGGCGGTTCGTTATGATAAGGGTTTCATGTAGGACGTTCATTAGGCCACTATAGAATTTAGACTTGCGTAAATACTCGAAAACGACACCCAACTCAACCACATCTCCAGGATGCAAACCGTTAATTTGTTTGGCCTTGAAATTTAAAAATGGCGGCACCAGGGCCTAACCGACAAGAACCACGACCGTGGCATGACTACCGTCGGTTTCCGGCCTACACCCGAATCAAGCAACAATCGACCGTGGCATGACTACCGTCGTGTTCCAATTTTGAAAATTTCAATATTTTAGACGCCATTTTGAAAAAATGGCCAAATTCTTAACCCTTAGGGACCAAATTTTAGGTGCTGCGGGCCAAATCACTCCTAGGGTCCTAAACAACAACTGTGCAAAGTGGTTTGCTGTAAAGGTAATATGCTACGTTTTCCTGGATTTTGTAGTGTACCCCTGCCACATAAACGGCTCAAAGTACTATGGTCAGCGTTTTGTGATAATAGATGCGTAATGAACCTGTTGAGTGATTGGTGAATTATATGAAAGGAAAAATAACTCACGCGGGAAGAATTCAAAGTGGAATTCGCGTAAACATTTGAATTTAAATATGTTTTTAAGTTATGTTATACTTGTAGTTAAAAACTTAGCTATTTTAAAATATCTTTTACATTTAAAAGTTAATTTCCGTATGAATAATCTAAACTATTAAAAAAATTAAGTCTTTAAGAGGGAAAAGCTGAGCTTGCCCAACTCAAATGCGCGCGCTCAGGTGTCGATGATTGCCAGCTAAACGTTTTGGTATATCATTATCAAATTTTGCATGAATGTTAAGCGAGTTCATTCACACTTGGTTGCCAAGAATTAGACTTAAGATCTACAACACGCGTAAGGCGGCGATTCGTTGACTTTCCTACTGCAGTGTAGGTAACTTGTATGGCGTGATAATAAAAATAATGTTTGTTTGGTCAGTTCAAAGGCAACAGATATTCGTTGCAGTACTGTTCCATCCATCCATTTAGATCCAGATCTATAATGCAACTACAATTCAGAAGTTAAATAGTTACCTATAAAAAGAGCTTATTGGCCCGGAACAATATTAAAACGTCCTTCTGTATGATCCCTGGGCTGTTTCGTCGTGTCGATGATCATCGACACGACGAAACAGCCCAGGGATCATACAGAAGACATCTACGGGTCGTGAAAACCTACAACATTCAATATTAAAACGTAACTTAAAAACTATGACCGAGGCCACTACTTACTTAAAAACGATTTCGGATGAAACTTCCTCACCCATCATCAGGTGATGCCGACTCTCTCTTAAGCAACCTGATGATGGGTGAGGAAGTTTCACCCGAAAATTCGTTTTTAAGTTAGTACCTAGTGGCCTCGGTCAAAGTTTTTAAGTTACGTTTTAATTAAATAGTTACCGTCTCGGTGGTCTAGTTGGCAAGGCGCCTACCTGGAATGTGGGAGACTCGGGTTCGAACCCCGATCGGGATGGATTTTTTACTTCTGAATTGTCAAATATTAACAATTACACCTACGGGAGGCTACTAGGGTGTTTCCCGACTAACCTAACGAGATTCAAATTCATACCGAACAGCAACCCCAGTTTAAAGTAGGCTACTATAGGGTCTTGCGGGGGCTCCTGCCTATTAGATACCTTAATTTTGTGTGTGTATCTAGCTAGAGAATAGACCTACTTATTTTGCAATAACTTTAAATTATAATTTAAAATCTTTTAATAGTACCATATCCAAAGAATGATAATATGTGTGTTGAATGATATTAAGTTAAGACTCGTCGCAATGCTGATAGTATAACATTTTGTACATTGTAAAGAAAGCAGTTTGAGTGCCAACGAAAATGGTGAAGTTTTCTTTTATTTACTGTAGCCTAATTATGATTGTATACTATTTAAAAATAGTTAAACAATTTAGGGTTAAGCCTTAAAATTTCATAGTGAAATACAAAATTTGTATAAGCTTTTCCAAGTAAGCATATCCCCAGTTGAAGGTATGTTCAGAAAAAATATAGTATTACATTGTAGCTTACTAAACTATACTCACTACAGTATACTGTAAGAAAAATGTAAAAACATACTAGCCCTACTACTAATGAAATGAGAAGCTTTGTTGCTGCTTTACTGAACTAATGACTATTTTTTAGGATTTCATGGTGATGAGTTCTTTAGATTCTTTATAGAGTCCGACACGCTCCCTTAGTAGCGCTTGTCGAGCAATCTGGCCAGCATGCAGTGGTTGGTATTGGCCTTGGAAGGGAATATCAGGTTGTACCAGCGGCTCCGGCTCGTCAGGAGGGAGAGCAACTCTGGCATCAATAGCCATGTTGTGCAGCACCAGACAAGCTGACACAATGTTGGATGCGACAGGAGGAGAGTAGTGGAGGGTTCGGTCTCGTCGTAAGCATCTCCACCTGGATTTCAGCACCCCATTGGCCCTCTCGGACCACACTGCGTACTTGTGCATGCGCACGATTGTAGCGCATCTCGGCAGATCCTGGAGCAAAGCAGCACAAGGGATCATCATGAATGGTTCCAACATGAAACCACTATCCCCCAACAACCACGACGATGCTAAACACCTGATGTTGCTGTAACAGCCCTGCTCGCAGCCCTGAATAGCGCCAGATTAAGTTGTCATGGATCTGCCCAGCAAAGTTGGTAACTGCACTAAGAACTTTCATATCTGCATCACAAATCTAGAAGACTGAATAGCCAAACCAACAATATTCTATTAGCATTTTTTCTACAATCTTACAATAACCTTAATGTGGTCTATTGGCTTACCTAGACCTAGTAAATGTACACAATGTAGACCTAAACTAGGAAAACGCTCAGTTGGACGCGTTGTTGAGCGAGCACCGGTACGTGCAACACGACCCGAGTACGACATTCCCATAAATGTTACATTCAATAATAGTAGGGAGCATAGGTTAATTCGTGGCCGAAACGGTGAAAGAGCATGTATGTGTATCAATCGATTCGTATTGATCATAGATAAACAATTCGATGGTGAGAGTCTTGATTTTTTGCTGAGACCGGCATAATCTAAACAAGATGCGCCGCTTCGAATTTTAAATTAGCGTATCTTCGTAAATATTGACCGATTTCTTCAATTTCAAAGGTACCATTCGAAAGGTAAATGATAGAAATTTAATAAAATGTTAAAAAAATTCTCACGAAAATCCATATGTTGGTATGTTACAAAAACTTAACTTTTACTTTACACTTTCTCGTTATGGAACGAATTTACTAGTAAAAGTTTTACCATTTTCTCAAGTTGCATTTTTGTGGATTATTATTGTGTTTTAATGAATCCATGCAATTTAATTTTCTGACAATTATAGCTGATTTATTAATTGAAGCGGCATGTGTAGAGAATATATGCTACTACTGGTTGATCTTATGTTGCATACATGTTGTCGAGACACAATTGGTGAAACAATTTGATATTGGTATCAATCGATTCGTTATGAACCGAACTTAACAATTTGATTAGTAAATTTCGATTTTTTTACTAGACCTTCACTGGGCAAATAAGATGGCGCCGTCATGACATTAACTAAAAATCGTTGTAAGTATTTCGCCGATTTAATTGTAAAGGTACCTTGAAAAGGTAATAAAAAGAGCTACAACGATATCCAAAATTTCCGAAAGTTTAATTTTTGAGTATGTGTTTGAAATTTTAGTAATTTTACGATTTTTCAGAGCACAATAGTTGAAACAACATGTAGGGTATAAATCGATTCGGTATGAACGTGATTTAACAATTTGTGGGAAAATTTCGATTTTTTAATGAGCCCTCCATGGCAAATAACAAGATGGCCGCCGCAAATAACTTTGATCGCATATCATTAAAGTATATACCGAGTTTTAATTCAGGTAACGTGAAAAGGTAAAATGACGACATAAAACTATAATTTATCATTTGTTGAACTTAAAATTTACGAGTTATGTTACAAAAACTACAATTATTTACACCTCGTCATCTTATGGATCTTATGCGCAATATCTACATGACCCAACGTTTTGAATTTTTTTGGCTTGTTTATTCGTAGCATATCCTTTATAAATTCAATGAGTCCATACATTTTAGTTCCGACAAAATACATCCGAGATAATGTATTGAAGCATGGCCATGTGAAATGAATAATCTATGCATCGAGTATTTGATCTTGAGTGAAACACATTTCGTCGAGCACGCATTGATTAAGAATTTTGTAATTATTGTATCAATCGATTCGTTATGAAAACTACTTTAACAATTTGATGGGTACCCGTCGCAAAAAAAGATGGACGCAAGAAAACTTTGTAAGTGAATTTTCTAGGTAATTGACAGACCAATTCAAAGGTACGTTGAAGGTAACTAAGAGAAAAAATTATAAACTTGCAATTTTGCCACGAACTAAATATTAACTGAGGTTATCTTGTTGTAGGAAACTATGACGCTGTTATGTTGGTACCTAGATATAAAAATTAAAAAAGTTCCTCACCCGAAATGAACCTGGACCAGTGGAAACAGTATGACATTGACAGCCTAGATCCCGGGTGTTTCTAATTCTAATTATTCACATCATCATCATCCAGCCAGACCGATCGTAGCGCTACACATAATTACACAGAATAGTACACAGAATAGCTGATGAAATCATGCTGAAGAAGAATTTGTTCTACTAGGAGATGTGTCAAGCAGAATGGTTTTCCAAATAGAATCATTCAAAAGGCCTCAGCGACAATAACTAACAAGGTACCTGTGTTCCTGTTGACGTTGAAAACATGTTCCTCAGTTTGACACTCTAGCACCTGTCACAATTCCATCATGGAATTTCATACACGCCATAATTCTAGGCGGATTGGTCTAGTCTTAACAACTCTCCTATCTTTCGTCGTGTTTTAGTTTGTTTAGCGCATTCCAATTTCGTCCGTTTCTTTGATACATAGGCAAATATGCAGTTGGAAAGTGGTTCTTCTTGTACGGTCATACATCTTTTTCGAAGTTATCGTCTTTAAAGGCACTTTTGAATGATTCTATTTGGAAAAAACCATTCTGCTGAGACATCTCTAGTAGAGAAAATTCTTCAGCATGATTGCATCAGCTGATTCTGTGTACTATTATGTTATATGTGTATGTACGACGGATCTTGGCGGAAAATGATGATGGGAATAATTAGAATTGAAACACCCGGATCTAGGCTTGTCAATGTCATACTGTTTCCAGCTGTCGGGTTCAATTTCCGGTGGAGAACTTTATTATGTCTATGGTACCAACATAACGCACCATGTTTCCTACGAAAGATAACCTCAGTTTAATATTTTAGTTACGGAAATTGCAAGTTTATAATTTTTTGCTACTTTAGTTACTTTCAACGGTATTTGAAATTCTCTGTCATTAACTTAGAACAATATAAACTTACAAATTTGTTTTTTTGCGGCAATCTGTTTTTTTGCACGGGTCCATCATCAAAATGTAAAGAAACGTATAAACGAATCGATTGATACAGATATACATAATCTAACAATTATTGTGCCTCGACGAAATGTGTTTCAAACATCAAGTTCAAAATACTCGATATATATTCATTACACATGCCGTCACTTAAATCATTGCTCGGGATAGATTGGTCGGAACATAAAATGTAAGGACTCATTGAATACATAAGAGATATGCTACGAATAAACAGCCAAAACACAAACCGTTTGGTCATGTAGTATATGAGCAAAGATCATACGATGACGACGTGTGAGTAAACAATTAAGTTTTGTAACATAACCCAGTAAATATTAAAGTTTCAACAAAATGGTAAACTATATAGTTATCGTCATTAATTACCTTTTCACGTTTACGTGATGAATTAAAAATGGGTATATATTTAAAGGATATGCGAGTCAAAAGGTTCATTTGCGGCGGCCATCCTTGTTATTTGCATGGGAAGGGCTCAGTAAAAAATCGAAATTTTCCCACCAAAATCTTCAATACGGTTCAAACGAACGATGATACCAAACATAGTTGTTTCGCATATTGTGTCTGAAAAAATCGTTTAAAATTACTAAAATTCAAACCAAACATAAACTAAAAAAATAAAACTTTGGAAAAATTGTTGGTATATCGTTTGTAGCTTTTTATTACCTTTTCAACGGTACCTTACATTGAAACGGCGAAATACTTTCAAAGTATTTAGTAATGTACAATGACGGCGCCATCTTATTTTGCCAGGAAGGTCTCAGTAAAAAAATCGAATTTACCTTAACAAAATGTTTAAGTTCGGTTCATAACGAATCGATTGAACCAAATACAAATTGTTACCATTGTGTTCGACAAATGAATGAACTTAAAGATCCACAGTAGTAGCATATATTCATCTACATGCCATCGCTTCAATTAAATAAACTCAGGCTATAATTGTCAAAATTAAATGCATGGATTCATAAAAACCAATAAATCATCCACCAAAAATGCACTTGAGAAAAGTAAAACCTTTTTACCTAGTAAAATACGTTCCATACGAGAAAGTGTAAAGTAAACAGTTAAGTTTTGTAACATTACCTAAAACATATTGGATTTCGTGAAATTTGTAACATTTATTTAAATTTTAATTACTTTCGAATGGACTTGAAATGAAACGGTCAATATTTTTACGAAGATACGCTAGTTTAAAATCGAAAAGCGGGCATCTTGTTTTAGATATGGCCGGTTTCAGCAAAAAATAAGACTCTCACCATCGAAATTGTTATCATGGATCAACACGAATCGATGATACCACATTACATAGATCTTTACTAAGCTGCCACGAAGCAGTTTTTACCATATGCTCCCCCACTATAAGTCTTAAGGTCTTGACCGATTTAGTGAAAAATTTGTAAAATAGGAGAGATGGATAAAATCCACCGCATCTAGAGAGAGCATTACATTCATTCTTTGGAAAACATTTTACTCTTGATTCTCTAGTGGCAGTACATAGTGACCAAATTCTTGTGCGACTTTTCGTTGCCATGGTAACGTACTTTTGTTAAAATGTAATTTTATCTACACTACTGATCGGATCAAAATAAAATTAACATATTCGTGATCGGACGGACATTCGTAATGATTTGGCACCTCAGATTTTGTGCGTTAGTTTGAAAAAAACTCGATTAACTTTAATGTACTTTTGAAAGATTTTGTGCCATCAAAAACTATACGCGTTTCAAGCAAAGGGTTGACTACTTGGCGAAAAATGCAAAATGTTCCGATCAGTGATAGTCGGAGGGAGCGCGCGATGTGTTACTGAAGAACACATGCATTTCGTGTTGTCACTTATAAATAGTACAATCACAGGTACATTGTCGTTCTCTCCAAAATGTGTTAATGATGGTATTCAAAAGCATGGGGTGCATCAATGATAAAATCGATCTCCAATATGGGATCAGACCATGTCACCAGAATAATATTACTTATTCAGGACCTGCGCCCCTGCACCCATGAGACACCGAGGTGTCATTTGTATCCATATTACAATTCAACTATTATTGTAATACTATAATAAATCATATTGGTATTATAGCTATATACTAAATTATAGGTCTAAACAGGGTAAGATAAATACTAATATCAAATTCAACTGCAAGAATGTACACATCCATAGTAAACACCACATACAGTATCGCATCGCTTTTATGGCACTTTTAATTGAGATATACTTCTTTAGTTATTATGATAAGTTTACTAAAGTATAATATAATAACAAAACAATATAAAAAATAATAATAATGTATAGGCTCAGCACAAGTCCAAACTCTTTTCTACTTAGTATAATTAATGTAGGCCATACATATACGTTACCGTCATGTTTATTACATATATTGTACAATATAATAATAAATAGATTTAATTATTACAATAGTATAAGCTAAATGATATGACCTATAAGATTTTAAAGCTGTTGCAGAATGACGAGTCATGCGATTATGAAATCAAAACAATAATAAAAATTGGCCATCAGCTATTGAAAGGCTACTGTTAATAAACAATGTATATTAAAAAAAAAACAGTAGTCCAACTCCTAATGTGTACAGTAGATAAATATATATAGGCCTCTCCGATTGCGTTTACATTGTAAACGAGTAAGGAACGTGCCAACAGTGTAGGGTATAATTGTAGAACTTTGATTTATAGTATCAAGAAATTATTGGAAATTATTAGTATTGGTGGCAAACATTTTTTGCAATATCATCGATCTTTAAAAGGCCTACTTTTATAAAAAGTATATTAAAAAAAAACAGTAGTCCTAACTCCTAAGTGTACAGTAGATAAATATATATAGGCCTTCCCGATGCGTTTACAGTGTAAAACGATGTAGTAAAACGTGCCAAAAAGTGTAGGGCTATAATTGTGAAGGTCTTTTGATTTATAGATATCACGTAAGTATGAAACTATTAGTATGGTGGGTGCAACCATTTTCTGGCAAAATATCATCGAATCTCATCATTTAACATATTTAATACACTTGTTTCTGTCTTATAGTTAACAGTGTGGTTTGTTCTCTTCTGAGCTAATATCATCAAATAATTGAGATTATTTGTGAATTTAAAATGCCATTAGATTCCCGTTTTAATCATCCTGATCCCAAAACTTACGATTTTACTAATAAATACGCGGACGATATGACATAATCTAACAATGTTTCGCAAATGATCAGAAATGTAACAAAAATCAAGTTGAACCTAAGTGAAAATACAGCGGCCCCCCCCTAAGCAGCCGCCTCTATCACCGATCGGTCCGACATGTTGGTTTTAGTGCTGCCATCTATCTTTTCTTTGGGAAAAGCGTATACAGCAAAGCCTAGGTGGATGTACATGGTGGAAAATTTAGGTCGATCAAAAGAAACGGTGCGACCGTACGAAGCAGTAACAGAAAAAAGAATTTGAGCCCTAAAAGGGCAAGTGGAGGACGCTCGCTACGCTCGCTCAAAAAGGCCTAAGTAAGTCTAAAAACCCTATATATAAAAACATTTTTTTCGGGTTTTTGTTTTTTAGAAATTTTCCCCTTCCCCCCTTTTTTCCCCCCCCCATTTTCAAAAAAATAAAAAAAAACAAAAAAAAAAAAAAAAAAAAACAAACCATCATAACAAAAAAATAACTAGAAATAGGGGAAAAAATAAAAATTAAAAACATGGGGGGGCATCAACAAAATTTAAACCTTGAAAACCCCAAAATTCCCCATTTTGTTTAGGGTACTCCCTAGGTGAGGCTCAATAAGGGTTACCACACCACTATATCAATAGGACCTAAAACCCCCAAAAAAAATTTTATTTTAAAAAAGGGGGTTAAAATTCCAAGTAAAATTTAAAATTTTTTTTACTAGAAGCTATTCTTTTTGTGAATAAGTTTTTTAATGGGGGCCCGGGTTCCCGTTTCCTTGTTGGAACTTTTAATGGTTTACTAAAATTTTAATTTTCTTTTTTTTAAAAAACTTATTAGGGGGAATTTTTTTTTAAAATTTAAAATTAAAAAATTAATAAAAAATAAATTAAATTTTTTAATTAAGATTTCCCGATAGGCTGTGAAAGTTAAGGGAAAAAACCCCATGAAAAATTAAGCAAAAAAATATTTTAAAGAAAAAGGGGGGGGGAAAATCCATCGGAAGAAAAAAGGGGAAAAAAAATCCCCCTACCAAATATAAAATTTTCTGAAATACAAATAATTGGGAAGGAGGTGGGAAGAAAAAATTAATGAAAGTTAAAAAACTTAATAATCCGAATCCCAAAAAGGATTGGTCAATTTAAGATGGGGGCCCCCCTAAAACAAGCGGGGAGGTTAGCGAAGGTTAGGAAAAATTATAAAAATTTGTTTTCGGGAGAATTTACATTTTTGCCCCGTACCCAAAAAAGATGGAGTGATAAAATTGTAAATTTAAAGCCAAAAGCAAATCGCCTGGCCGGGTGGCCCCTGCGGTTGGGGAGGCTTTACAAAACTGAACAAAAAAATAATAAGCACAATTCCATCCAGGGGTGTAATTGGGGAAATAAAAAGGGGCTTATGAAAGGGGAGAAAATGTCCGAGCCAAACCCCCCAAACTTCAAACCAGTTAAAGATTTTAAATGTGCAGTTTCAAAAAAATTTGAAAGAATTTTTTCAAAAAGGGGAAAAAAACCATCAGGGGGAAAAGCAGCCAAAAAACCCCAAAGAATTATGAAGGAAAGAAACGAAATTAGGGAAGCTCCCGCCCCTTTTAAAAAATTTGAGAAAGGGGTTTAAACATCGCGTTTGCGGGAAAAGGGAACTTTGGGGAATTAAAAAACCCCATCTAAAAAAGGGGGCAAGCCCAAAAAGGCATGAAAAAGGGGAAAGGAGGGTCCAGGTACTGAAACCCAAAGCCGGCCAAAAAGTGGCTTTTTAAAAAAAAGAAAGGAATATTTGGAAAAAATTTTTAAAAATTTAATTTTTATAAAAAAATTTTTTCAATTTCTCCCCCTTTTCCCCAAAATAAAATCCCCAAAAAAAGGCGTAAAAAATTTAAAAAGGTAAAAACAGGGGGTGAAGTCAAAAGAAAGTTTTAGAAAAAAATTTTCCCCCTTTTCATGGAAAAATTTTTTTATAGTAATTTACACGAATCCTTTTCCCCTTTTTTAAGTCTGTGAAAATTAACAATGGGTGTTGGTTTAAATCGGAAAATTTTTGTGAAAAAAATCGTAAAATGCTTTTTTTTTCGTAAAAATTTTTTGTTTGGAAAAACTGGCCCCTTTAATTAAATTTTTTGGGAAAAAAAATTTCACCCCAAAGGATACGGGTTTTCCGAAGTTTTTCAGAACCCCAAAAATAATTAAAAAAAAAAAAAAAAACACAGGGATTTTTTTCCCCTTGTTTCTTCCTCGTCAGCGTGGGGCAACCATAAAAAACGAATATTGAATTTGATTGACGATGACGATGATCCCGATGACCCAGTCAACCCCAAGAGAAACGTCAAACGACAATGCTAGAATTTGAAGATGGCAGAAGTAGCAGTCAAGCACAATTTGAAAAGCATTTGACTAACTTCGTTGTAGGAGGAACCTCAAATACAATTAAAAAAGGAAAAAAAGCAGCCAAGCTCTCTTTCAAAAGTCTTCAGGTGTGAATGCTGTGAGATACAGAAGTTGAGCCAAGCTTTTCATGATTTCTCTCTAGTTTTGTATTGAAAAGAAGTAAGATCATTTCGCCTGTTGACGAGCGCCAAGCCAACTATTTTCGTGGTAGAAAAGTTAAAAGTTAAAACTCAAAATCATTAAAAAAAATTGTTTGGCCATAGACTAATTATAGTTCTCGTAATGAACCAAATTCAATACTGGCTAAAGAGAGTCCCCGCCTACTGGGGCACTCTATATTAGCCGTCCTTACAATTGTGTAAGGACTTACTTAATAAATAAATATGATAAATGTCTCCGCTCCTGGGAATGATTTTTGGAAAAGCCCCCTCGTGTTCTAAGTTGATGCTTTTATCAAAAAGTTCATGATCAATGTTCTTATTCCTCTCGCTACTACCCTAAACTTAAAGGAAATGCCCGACTCGTTATCCACGAGGAAAGAGACGCAAAACTTGTAATGTAAAACTAGAAGTGGGTCTGCCACATTCGCTCACAGGACGTTTCCGCGCGGGACGTATGCAGCCTGGCGGTGGCCGTGCAGTGACGTCACTATACTGGCTCAGTAAACCTGTTACTATGTAAGTAAGTACTATGTAGCTAAGCGACCTATTGCTCTGTGCCCCAACTTCTGAGCAGCCTGGACTGCAATCCGAGACAAGACATCTGCCCTGCAAGCAGGAGGCCTGGGTTGTTCTTGTGTTGTGACTTCCATGTTGACAAACTTGACGCCGGGGTGACGCAAGGACTACTCGTTGTGCAAACATCAGCCACGACCTCATCACGTGACCAACACTTGCCCGCTGAGGCGACACAGTACAAAGTCCGTCACATGAATATAAAACTTGGCGGGTGGAGTGATGAGATTTGCACAAAGATCACTGTGTCAATGATAAGCTTGTTCTAGTAACCAGGAGTGTTGCAATGCCACATGCAGAACCAAATCACAGCCACGGTATCCATTTGTTTTCTTCTCGTCACAAATCTATCGGAATACATGTTTGCGGTATTGTACTTCTTTTAAAATTGTTTGCTCTTTTTTTAAACCATATATTTTACATAAAACATTTAAGTGTCTCGCCCTGAAACTCACGTATACCGCTGGTTAGAGCAGATGGTATGTTCGAGAGCTAGTGTAACGGCTTCGTTCTCCTCGACGTCTGCTCGGCAGTCCGGGTTAATGGAGGAACCTATGTGACTGTCAAGGCTACACCGTCCTTTCGGGAGGGACGTAAAGCCGTTGGTCCCCTTGGTACTTTCGAAAGGAGTAGGCTACGTGCCGGTACCGGGTTTCTCCTTCTCCCTTCTGTTCATACTTCATCCTCATCTTTCACCACTCATCGTATCGAATAGCCAAAGTGCATTAATGGGAGACGTTAAGCAATATCCAATCAATCATAAATGAATCATTTGTCTCGCGATCCGTTCGATGACATTTTATTGGTCACCGCGGCCAAAAAGCATGATTAATAAAAATGTAATATTTTACATCTCAAACAGTTAATTTAGATTTTTATAGAAATAACTTTGAAGGTGTTTTTAATTAAATTCAACGGATCTTCAAAGTTTTGTGTATAAGAAAGGAGAATGATTGTGTTGAATATACAAATATGTTGTTTTCGAGGAAGAGCATACAATTCTAAGGGAAATTATGTATCGCAGACGCAAGTCGAACTATACTGACCGTGCCACGTGTTTTGGTTTATGAATGTGCGACATTCAGGCGAAATAAAACCACCGATAGTAAAACCACGCAGAATCACAGTTTGTTATTGTTAGTCTTATCTCAAGAACGCTGTAAGACATTGGAACAGTGTTTCGGAAAGTAGAATGTTATTTTGACAGCACTATTACCTGCATAAGGTATAAATGTTACGATTAGTAAGTTATTATTCGAATTGTTATTGATTGAATGCATATTTGACACATTTGAATTCTAAGCTGTATTGATTATTTTGTTTGAGTATATTTTATTCATGCACGATAGAGTTCCAACAAAACTACATTAACGTCCTTTCACGTGTTCAATGTTTTGCAGTGTTGTTAAGACACGACTAGAAAACTGTAATTTCGCACGGTTTTAGCATTGTTGGGTTTTTTAATTTAAGTTAAAGTTTTACTTGAAATTGTTTATTATCCTGTGTCGTAAGCCATGTAAAGGACAAATAAAGTTATTCGTTTCATAATTGCTTAACCATCAACGAGAAATGAACGTGAATACAAATAGCGTAAATAAATAAATATGTATAAAAAAAATAAAAAATAAATAAATAAATAAATAAATATAAAGTCATGTTTACTCTCTATCAAATAATATACAATACTTTCAGATGACTTCACAGCTTTGGTGGACAAAATAATGAAACAACTTCTGTGCTGAAATACCACCGTTATAATGACATGTTTTCCGTCTTGGATAAAGGAACGGAACTGGTAACGACAGGTGACGGGTAATAAAAGTTAGAGAATATGTGTATATCAGGTGAAGACAAATACACAAAGATTCAAAGAAAAATAGTGTTTATTTTCATAGATGATGAAAGACAATGGAAGACATAGGTGATTTGATAATAATACATTAAACAAGAAGAAAAGAACACATAAACAAAACAATGAACAACAAAGAGGTTGAAACATAATATTTCAAGATGCTCCGATCTAACATTCCGGCCCCATGAAGGCTTCGCTTCATTGAGTAGGAAGTGGGCAAAGTTTCACAATTGGCCGAGTTATGAGGCCGTGGGAAGTGATGACATCGGCAACTCGAGATATTCCATCTGTACCAGGTTTAACAGTAACAATACGGCCCATGGTCCAGCGCAGAGGGGGAAGATTTTCTTCGGCAACAAAGACGACAGTCCCCGGAAGAATGGTGTTGCTGGCGATGTTGATTTATACCGTTGCTGCTGAGTGTGAAGGTAATCTATTTGCCAGCGCTTCCAAAAGTCATGGACGATCTTTTGCACCAAATGCCAACGAGACAAACAGGCGATGCGGTTGGTGTAGCGGGGCTCATCGGGAGGTGCAGTCAACGGACGAAATATTAGGAAATGACCCGGGGATAGATAGGCGACGTCAGCCGGGTCAGACGATAGTGCATACAACGGGCGCGAATTAAGTACAGCTTCAACTTGTACTAGGACCGTATTGAGCTCCTCGAAAATAAGGACTTGTTCACCAATGGTGTTCCGTATGAGTTGCTTTGCAGACTTTACCCCGGCCTCCCAGAGTCCACCAAAATGCGGCGCTGAAGGAGGAATAAATCGCCATTCTGTGCCACAAACGGAAGCAGCTTCGGTGATTGCATCCTGATGAATTTGAGAAGTGAGGAGCTGGCTCAGACGATGTATTTCATTGATTGCGCCAATGAAGTTGGTGCCGTTGTCGCTGAATATAGTGGAGGGATGTCCACGACGTCCCACAAAGCGACGATAAGCAGCAAGGAAAGTGGGAGTAGAGAGATCTGAAGCCAATCCCAGGTGAACAGCCTTGGTGGCAAAACATATGAAAATGCACAAGTATGCTTTTAGAGTTCGGGCCCCTCGGAGGCAAGCGGCGGAAACAGTGTAAGGACCGGCGTAATCCACCCCAGTGTTTACGAATGGTCCTAAACTAGAAACACGTTCAAGCGGGAGGTCTCCCATTGGTTGAATAATGGGTCTTGGTTTAACTGCAAAAACAACGATTACACTTGGCAAGCTGGAAACGAACAACGTTCCGCCCGTCCATTATCCAGAATTTTTGCCGAAGATAGGCATGAGTGGCAAGTGAGCCGGCATGTAAGTTGACGACGTGAGCATTCTCAATCACCAAATATGTAAAAGGATGCTCTTTGGGTAGTAAGGCAGGATGACAATGCTCATAAGCTATGTTGGCAAAGGATAGACGACCGCCAACTCGCAAAATTCCGTCGTTATCTATGAATAAACGTAATTGGCGTGTAAGACGGTGGCGAGTGTTCGGACGAGATGCTTCTCGCAACTCCTCAGACAAACTGGAGTGTTGGGTTCGACGTATAAGACACAATTGAGCTTCAGTAAGCTCGGTGGTGATATTTTGATATTTGATATTTGATATTTATTGACTTAAAGGTGGGCTACATAGGGCTATAAAGCCCCTTTGACCATAGCCAACCTCTACAAAAATGTAATACATAAGTATTTTATAATAGATATGTAAGTAATATACTAATCATACTAATTAATTATGCTAATTAAACTATTATAAACTGCTACTACTACTACTACTACTACTACTACTAATACTACTACTACTTCTACTATTTCTACTAAACTAATATTAGATACATACTAAAAAACTGTGGATACAAATTCATACAATTGATGTTGAAAATTGATTGACAATAATATAAACGTATACTATAGTAAATTCTGCAAGCAATTATAATGATGATGCTCTATTCCCAATAGCGAGACTAATATATTGTACACATAATATTAATTATTTACTTATACTCCCAGTATACCTAGAAAGCAGTGTATTGTGTATTTGATTTCGGAGAGTTATATTCGACCTGCTAGTATACAATTCAAGTCCAAATTCATTCCATAGCCGACTTGCCGTGATAATGAATGATTTATTACATTTTGTTGTGCGAGCTTTGGTATCTGTAACATGTTTCGCGTGTGCCTGTTTGTGCGGTTATGTATTCCATCCATTCTTGTGAACTTATTATAAATATAGGGGGGAGATTTTGTCTTCATAATTTTCATTGTAAGCATAATTTAAAAGGGCATTCGTCGTTTTTTCATTTTTACCATTTTAAATGAATAAAAGATGGGGTTATATGTTATCACGTCTCACATTTAGAAAAAATCGAACACAAGCTTTTTGCACTCTTTGTATTTTAACGTTAAGGTCTCCTTTAAAAATCGTTATAAAATTTGAGGCAAAATAAATTAGGGGAAATAAAGAGCTTGAATTAAAATATTTTGAAGGGATTGGGGAAGGAAAGGACAGTTAGTTTATTTGATCTGCCCAAAATGACTTTTTTAGTTGTATTTTTAATGTGGGTGCCCACGAAAGGTTTCATCTACTAAAAGCCCGAGGTTTTGACTTTTTTCGGAAAGGTATACCGTGTTATTTTTGGACGGGGGGAAGTAAGCTGTGTCTACGTTAGCTATATTTTCGATATCCACTAGCATCAGTTGAGTTTTTGAACGTTGAGCGATAGGTTAGGGTTTGCCCGATACTCTTAAGCTTAGTATATCGGGGTTTGCAGGGTTTGATAGTGCTTTCCCCGTCTTAGGTTGGAATGTAAAACTTGAAAATCTTTGGGAGAGGGGCCCGGTGATGAGTATGAGGGGAGAGGGTTGTGTAAAAAAACCGGGACAATAGGGAAATCGATAAAGACGAACATGGAAGAGAAAAGATTTCCCAACTCCGCTGTTCAACTTGCACCGCAAACGTGAAAACTGGGGGGGTACCAATGGGGCAAATTGTGGTGTTCTATCAGATATTTTGGTAAGTTAAGGGCCCATGTGGTATGGTTTAGCTAACCAAGGTGGCCCTTCCCGCCACAAAGGATGTTTTATCGGGTGTTTGGGGATTATATTCCCCCGGAGGCGAAATCAGCAGGATTGTCCTCGGAAGCAACGTGGTCCCATATTGAACATGGAATTTTTCTTGAATTTCAACCACACGGTTTTTGGCAAAAAATGTCTTCTATGGGTGGGGCTAGGGGATATCCACGCTAAGCGATAGGGAGTCTTAAAAGGGCAAAATGTTCAGAAAATGGTGATGACCCCCATAGTGAGGGGGCTAATAAATTCGAAAAAAGAAACTGAGCAGCGACGTTCAAGGCGCGGAAAGGGAAATTTTTTTAAGGTGCCACTCGCGATTTGGCTCTTAGTTGATGAGGGGGTAAGCTCCCTTGGGGGGTTCGGGAAATAAAGGAAGAAAACGGGGCTCCCCTTCCTCTGAAGCACACAAAATCCAAAAAGAATACGGGTGTGGAAGAGATTTGACACAACCCGGGGGGATTCGAATTGTTCAAAAACGGCAATTCTTGCGGTAGTGTTAAAAAATATAAAAACACAGAAAGGGCAGTGTGTGTATATTATGAGGTTTTTGACTAGAGGGATGGTTAGAAAACGAGAGAAATGCAGTAGCAACGTGAAGTAAAATACGTCGGAAATAAAAACGAAAATTTTTTTAACTACTTTTATCCGTTTATTATTTATAATTTATCCTGACCCCGCTTTAGGGCCGACTAGGCCCACGTTATAAAAGTAGAGTAGCAAAAATTTTCAGAGGGGGATTGTTTCTCAAAAGTGCAGTCCCGAAGATTTTTGTGTTTTTTGTTTTTAAAACGTTTTACCGGTACGCGATTTTGGGTAGGCTATACGATCTGTCAGACAGCATTTGACTTAAGAAAAAACCCCAAAAGAAAGATGATACGATTTAAATTATTTTGATGAAGATAAACTCGCCTAACGTAGGAGGCGTTTTCCAAGGGCAAATTTGGGAGCTCGCCTAACGTAGGAGGCGTGTAAAAGGGAAAATTTGGGGCTCGCCTAAGTGGGCCCAGGAGGCGACTTTCAAGGGAAGCTGGAGCTCACAGCGGAAACTACAAACCCGTGAGTGTTAAAAATGATGTTTGAACGGATAGAAACGTGACGAATGATGAATATGCTAATTAGAAATGGGATTTTGGGGAAACACTCAATACCCCTCTAACAGATGTGAAAGACAAAACGTATCGGGTAACCCTGACCTCAATAAAACGATTCCATACTTCAGGGAGAACCTACTGGAAGAACGCAACAGAGGGGTTGAAGATTACAACACTATGCCGCCCTACACCGCGGGCAGAAACTTTCCGACTGGAGTCAGCACAAAACTATCTGACGGGAGCGGCCGCCATTGGTATCAAGCTCGAAGCGACGTGCGCCCGAGGGACACTTTCACGGTGATTTCACCAGAACTTTTTATCGGAAAAGGGCAGTGTAGTTGATCGCGGGAAAAAGAATGGATTTGTGTATTCAACAAAGAGGAGAAGCACTCACAGTTATTTCCTAAAAAAAGTGAAGTTTGTAAGCCAAACCCTTTAAATTTTCCATGACACGAAAAAACAAATAGCGGTAGCCTTTTGGTCCCAGACATTAGCAACCCCCTGTTATCTAAAAAGCTGAAAACGCAGACGAATTACTCAGTGGCTTGGGGAGAGTTCGAAGAGGTGGAAAGGCAACGTTTACAAACATGGGGGGAAAAGGGAAAAAAACCCCCCAACCCAAAAACTCAACGTTAAATTTACAGAACAAAGCCCAAACCCATCATGAACCAATTGTAAAACCCAAATAGTCAGAACCAAGAAAACGAGACGGCGAAAATACTTATCGTCCGAAAAATTTAAATGCAAAATTGTAATTTGTATGGGCATTTAGTACAGATTGCCCAAAAAAACCCAAGAAAAGTTTCAGCTGCGGGTCACAGGAACCCGGCAACGTGTTTTGCAACCAACTGAATAGGGAACAACCCGTTCCCCCCAAAAATGAAATGATTGTAAAGTAATGTAAAAAGTGTACAACCCGGAAAAATTTTTAAAGATGGCAATTAAAAATACAAACTTAACCCCATGCTAGATCCGGGAGTGCAGTGTCCAAACAAGCCACGTCGGCAATAAAATGGGCCTAGAAGTTCGCACTACGCAAGACATCCTTTATGGGTTCGGAATGTAAACAGGGTTGCTACGACGTTTTGGGAAGGCCTATGCCGACATCAGCTCGATACGGGTATAGGGGTAGAAAACAATCGGTGACCAGCCCAGGCACAGTCGGTACGTGCTGTTCCCGCACGGGGGACGGAACTCCCAATTCGTCTACGTCAAAAAAAGGAGACCATCTGTGGTTGGGAAACCAGACGACGCCCCTTTTTCTGGACTTGACTCGAGCCATCCCCAACGAAAAGTTGGGAAAAAGAAGCTACATTTATCCCCAAATAGGGTACACTTTATCCAAGGGGGGGACACGCGGTCCGAGACGGGCCCTATGTTGTGGAAGACCGGGAGTCGGGGGTTTCGCGAAGTGATTGAGGAAATTTGATGGCCCCAATCAGAACACTAGCGAGTGAGTGCAAAAATAGGAAAGGCCCAATGTTTGGGGTAGGGAGAGATGGTACAATTCTCAATCTTGAAGTTGTGAGTAGCCACAGAGAAACGCCACACGTCTCTAAAGTCTTTTTGGCGTGATGAACTACTGGTGGCCCCTCAACTTGGAGACCGGGAAAGGGATCATTTTGCAAGGGTCAATGAACATCGAGACTTTTTCCCCCTCACGAGGACGAGCTAGGGTGTAGCCACTTTCCGAGGACATCGTTGGAACACCCGGGTAGTGTACCGTTCAACAGCCGACCATAAAAGACGACGTCAGGGAACGCGCTCAATCCTAAGTTTGTTCAAGAAGGAAGAGGCACGGGATTTCGAGAAACGAGATCCCTTAGCTAGCCCAGTGCTATTAGTTAACAACGAGACAGTTAACAACGAGAAAATTTAACATCGGACATTTTAACAACGAAAAAGTTAAAAACGGGAAGTTAACAACGAAAATTTTAACAACGAGACAGTTAAAAAACCGAGACAGTTAAAAACGAGGCATTAAAAACGAGACAGTTAACAACGAACAATTAACATCGAGACAGTTAACAAGAGGAAGTTAAAAACGAGGAATTTAACAACGAGAAGTTAACAACGAGACATTTAACAACGAGACAGTTAACAACGGGGGCAGTTAGAACGAGGCATTTAAAAAAGAGACAATTAACAAGAGCATTTAACAACGAGGCGGTAAAACGAGGCAGTTAACAAGAGACAATTAACAACGGGCATTTTTACACGAAAAAGTTGAAAAAGGTACCGTCCTCAATATGATCTCCCCCAAACTACCCTAAAAAACTAAGATAAGCAAATAAGTTTTCATTAAATCTCAGAAACGAAAAACTGTCAAAATCGGCTTTCGAACTTTTTTCACGGCTCCCAACCCTAGATTCCACGAGGGTTTTGCTACGTCCTCCCCGATCTAATAGTAACGAAGGGGAGTCCCCAGTACAGTGCAAGAAGAAGCAAGACAAACTATACTAAGAAAACAAGAATCTTTAAAGGGGCCCTTTCGAAAGAAGAAGTATGCAGGATTGAAGTATAGGGTGGGCGAGATAGTATAATGAAACGACCCCTGCTCATACGGGTCAACCCACCAAAACGCGCCTAAGTTTGGGGACCCTGGTAATCACGAACTGCTACCCACACCCCCGTAAAAGGTCGCCCAATAGCTCCCCAACACGGTGGAAGATTTAGTGACAACAGCTTTTTCCCAAAACCCCAAACCTTGGCGTTTGGATCCTAAAGAAGATGAAAACATCGGACGAAGACCTGCACCCTGGTTTCCGACCAGTCGCTTGAAGAGGAAAAGGGGATAAAACGATACCCCGGACACCAACGCAGATTACAGCCCACCTGCTTACCTTGAAGAATACGTCCGAAATAATTGAAAAAGTTCCACGTCCGTCCAAATTAAAAAATATTAATTTTAATTAGTTCTTTTCTGACGAGGACGTCATCGGGCGAAGGCCGAGGTTAGAAAATGACAACACAGCAAGGCAGTGTGTGTATATTTGGATTTGTTGAAAAGATGGAGGGTTTAGAAACGAGGAAATCAGTAGAAACGTAAAAGTAAATACAGTCGGGTTTAAATAAAAAACGATAATCTTATTTAACTATTTATCCGTTTTATTTTTTTACTAATTTATCCTGAACGTTAGGGCCGATACCCCCACTTTATAAAAGTAGAGTAGTTAACGTATGATCCACGCGTCAAATATTCTTTGGTGGGGTTTCACCCAAATAGATTTTTGGCAGATACGGCGAAAAAAAAACCTTTGGCACAAAACGTTACTGGTGTAACCAAACCCAGGTGGGTAAATATACGACCCATCGTGAAAAGTTTTGTCGTTTTGTTGTGGCGGTTTTAGAGGGTAAACATAAAAAAAGGGCGTCACGGAAGGGCCCACCCAAGCCCCAACCCCTTTAAATCCCGGGATAAATGGTCCAAGATAATATTTTGCATCAGAGATTTTACGACGTGTCGGGTTTGGCCTATCAGTAAGATGGGGGGTTGAAACACCATTTCCGCAATTAAAAAAGCACCCTTTAGACTTTGAATAAAATCATCACGCGCCCAAGGCGAGATCGCAGTCGCGCCAGTAACAATTCGTCGACATAAAGTCTTTAAGAAGGCTTCAAAGAAATGGGTGGCTTTCGAATTTGATGTGCAAGTTCTTGAATGGGCGCAACGCTAGAAAAGGAGCTGAGGAGGTCCCGAAAGTCCCGTCAGAGGGCGATAATGTTGTATAGGTTCGTGTTCGAAAATCGCCACAAAAAAGCTTGAAGATTCGATGCTTGGGTTAACAAGTTTTTGCAGGTACTTTTTGACAAAACATCTGCAGAAAAAAACGGAATGCTGAAAGCGAAAGCAAAAAAGCACTGTAAAATCAGTTTGAATTTAAGGCCCATCGTTTAACGCGTTCAAGGATTTTCCATTACACGTGGCAGTGGACGCTTTGAATACTACTGAGTTTGGGGGGTGGATGTCGGGCGATGTACGGTGATGAGGAATAAAATATGGTTATATGGGTAATGCCCGTGGGTTTAACAATTTTCCATGTGACCATTTTCTAGGTAATCCCGCATGAATGCGCAATATCAGCTTGGGAATGTCTGGTTGAGACGAAGGCGTTTTTTCCAAGCATTTAAATTGACGCAATGCAATGTGCTCAAGCGCCCCCAAAGGGTTGGGCCAGTTAGTGGGGCGCAACGATAAAGGGTCCTAGAGTACCCCGGGTATAGTATTCTTGTTCTTGCCGTTCTTCGGGTCGAAGAATTGGGGGTGAAAGGTGGCCCAAGCCCCAAAAATTTGCTTTGAAAATTTTAATCGGGGGTCCTGATTTGAAGGCTCTGGAGTGGGGGTTTGGGGACACATAAGCCAAATGTACTACGAAGGGATTTGATCAGTGACGCGTTCGGAGCGAGCACTAGATTTGATGAAGTGACAAGTGGTGATGCTTTGTCGGGGGAAAATGAAATTTCCCGAATTTCATCTGCGAGGGCTTTTGGACGGTGTGCTAGACAAAAGGTACGATGGTAAAGGGGGCAGTGAAGGCGAGGGAAAAAGTGACATGAAGGCGAAAGTAAAGGCGCGGTGAAGGGAGGGGTGAAGGTGAAGGTATATCAAAGGTTGAGACGATTGATTCAAGGTGAAATGCTACGATATCGCGTTTTTTCCCGCATTGCGATGACATTTGATGCGATTGGACTCGGCGATCTGCGAGGGACGATGATAATATGCCAACCCCAACCCCCTCCAGGGTGGGTTTCCAAGCACTGGGAACTCCCCCACTGGCATAAAAAGGTTTGGACGCATGAAGTGGCGCAGAGTCTGCACCGAGTACGAATCGACTGGTGCTGAACGAAAATAACAAGGATCAGAAGTCGCAGGGCGTGTAATTGGGTCCTTGTTGATGCGGCAATGCTTTATTGGGGAATTGTGCATCACAGTGGGAACCACGTGAAGAGGGAGGTAAACCATGGGGGGTCGCCCTGCTGTTGTAAAAAAGGGGGTGGTGGTTTTATGGTCGTTTAAAAGGTGATCCCCCCTAATTCCGATTATGGGCCCCCCATGATGGGCAGTTGAGGCCGAGTCTTGGGGACTAGGACTAGAAAAGAGGTTTGGGTTGACTGCGGTGTCTAATAATCGGCACTAATTCGCGCTGTCATCAGGGGCCCGCATGAAGACACGGCCAAAGGTAGTATAGGCATGACCGTAGAACTGATTAGAGCGTAAGGTGATGATGGACCATTTACGACGGCAGGCAAGTCCTGAAAAACGATGATAAAATGATGAGAGATGATCTACATGTAAGGAGATGGAGTTCTAGTCAAAATGAAAATTTCTGTAGTAAGGTGTGATGGCGACGCCGCAGGAATGGCAGTTATCTTGGGGGTGCACGCGTTCCAGTGTGGTATGAGCTGAGTCAGTTTCAATAGTGAGCGTGGGTTTACGACTCCCTTTTTTCCTGGGGGGCAGATACTTGAACGAAAACAAAAAACGATATTGTACCAGAATCTGCACAATAGGGACACCAGGAGAGTTGAATTAGGGATTTTTAGCTTCATTGTATTTTCAAAGGCCCTTATATGATGAGACGTACCGGGTATTAGAGCTTGTGCGAGGAGGAGGGAATCGAGCAATAGGCGTAGGTAAGACAAAAAACACAAAAATTCAAAGAGAAATATGTTTTTTTCTAGGTATGAAAAAAATGGGGAAAAATAGGTGATTTGTAATAATACATAAAACAGAAGAAAAAACACATAAACAAAACAAGAACAACAAAGAGGTTGAAAAAAATATTTAAGTGCTCCGATCTAACATTTGGTTAAGAGTTGTGTGCAATGTTCCCAACACAGCCGACCATGGCGACCCCCACAGACAAAATAAACAGAAATAAAAAATTTTTTTTTTTTCCGTGAGTGATACGGAAATGTGAAAGCATTGCAGCAAGGCCCCGTAACGTACGAAGGAGTATAGCGACATAGCGCGGCCCCGATTGCAGTCGAACCACTCTGCGTCGATTATGAGCCGCGCCCCAAGACTCCGACAGCTGATGTCAATTTTAAATCATGAAAAAATTTCATCGTATCAAGAAACCAACAAGTGGAAGATCGGGTCAATTCCGGGTAAAATGAAATTTTCCAAATGTTTTTTTTTCACCAAAATTTAAAATATTTTGCTTTGTTGTAACAAAGTATTCTTTTTTTCTAATTGTTTTGGGCCCGGGGAAATTTTAAATAGGCTGTATTTTGTGGTATTGCCCCCTTCGGCTTGAAAATTCTTCATTTTTCCCCCCTCGCACACTGTAGCTTCGTTACAATAACTCTTTGGGTCAGTGATCTTGTGAACCCCTACCCGCACCGTGGGGCTTTTTTATCCTTGGGGCGGATTTTCAACTGTGTGCGTCTCCTCGCCCAAAGAGATATCGCCCCCCCCCCCCTCGTAGTTCGTTTCAATAACATCATTGAACAGTGACTTGTGAAAACCCTCACCCCCGCACCCTGGGCTTTTTTTAAACCCTTTTGGGCGGACTTTGCAACTGGTCGGTCTCCTCGCGCCCAAAAAGATATCGCCACATCGTAGCTTTGTTACAATAACATCATTGACACAGGATCTTGGAACCTCTCACAGCGCCCCCCGTGGATTTTTTTTGTCCTTTGGCGGGCTTTTAAACTGGTCGCTGTTGGAAGGGTCCATCAGGAGATAAAGTCGTGGTTTTTTGGATGAGCGTAGCGAGCGAACGAAAATTCCATTTCATTAACTGGAGAAAAAAAACCGGAATGTTTTTTTTTTTTTTTTTTTTTTTTTTTTTTTTTGTGTGTTTTTGGGGACCTTTGAAAACTTAACTTAGAATGCACGGTTTAAAAAATCAATCGAAAAATTTTTTCTCATGAAAAAATTTCAATTTTACGATTTTTTTTTTCGATTTTCTTGTTTTTTTCTGTTTGTATTTTATTGTGTTTGTTAACACATTCCGGCTAAAACCCATACTCCCAAATTTGGGTGAAATTTTTTGGAGGCCTTCGAAATCTCTGAAATAAAAAATGCCACGTTTTGAGCGCAACGAAAAAATTTTTTATTATGAAAATCACAATTTTACGATTTTTTCCCCCTTTTTCTTATTTTTTCTGTTGTATTTTTGTCGTTTGTTAAAAAGATTCCCCGGGTAAACCCCATACTCCCAATGCGATGAAATTTTATGGGGACCTTCGAAATCTTTTAACTTAAACTGCCCGGGTTTTTAGCGCAACAAAAAAAATTTTTTCTCATTAAATTGCAATTTTTCGATTTTTTTTTCGATTTTTTAAAAAAATTTTCGACTTTAACACCACATTCTTTTTCCGATTTAAAGATTTTTTTCACGAAACCCTTTAAATTTTTTGAATTTTATATATTTGTGTGAAATTTTAGCGCAACGAAAATTATTCCCATGAAAATCGCAATTTTACGGGTTTTTTTTTTTATTAAAAAAATTCTTCCCACTTATAAAACCCACATGCTTTATCCGGTAATGGTTTTTTCACTGAACCTTAATTTTATGAACCATATTGTTGTGAAATTTAAACGCGATCGAAAAATTTCTCGTAAAATCGAATTTTACGCTTTTTTTTGTTTAAAAAAAATTTCTTCGATTTTAACACCTACGCTTTATTCAAATTTTAAATTATTTTTCAAGAAACCCTTTTTTTTCATTTTTTTTGGTGAAATTTTAGCGCATTTGAAAAAAAAAATTTTTCATGAAAATCGCAATTTTACGCTCTTTTCGTTTAAAAAAAAAACCCCCCCCCCGTCATCCAACAACGCGCCTGAAAAAGGGTTTTTTGGTTCCCATTTTTAATTTTCCCCAAAAATGATATTGTTGTGGTAGATTGATACACCGGACGATATATATGTTTAAGGGCGCGTGAACTGTGTGCATGCAGCATCGGCCAGATCATGTGGATAGGAGGATAGGATATAACCCCAATTATAAAATCCCCGGGGGACCCGGGTTATCGCACTGCAATATGTAACTCGCTTTTGATTTAAATTTTTAGTCGAGAACGCGAGCGTTGTCGATCAAAATCGTTCGGAGCGATCAGTACTTTTTAACGATTGAAATGGTTTGCCGCGTTTTCACTCGCCTCGGGCCTAGGGGAGAAAGCGAACGATGTAAAAATACTGAAAAAAGCCCTCAGAGGAATCTTTTAGCACACGTTTTCCCTGCAAATATGCAACCCAAAATTATTTAATTTGTTTTTTTAATGAAAATTCCCTTTTAAATGAAAGCTATTGACTCATATTTTGTTCAAGGGCTTAAATAGAAACTTTATGGAAAAATTAAAACATTAGAAGTGCATTTACATGTTTTAAATTGAATTGTTTAATGTTTTCAAGGGGAAATCAGAGCTACAAATAGTGTTGTTTAGAATAAAATAATGTATTTTGTTAAAAAAAAACTCCATTTAAACTGGAACTCGCTTGAAATTTTTTTAAATTAAAATAACATTTAAAATGCGAATCGCGTGCCTTTCAAAAAGTTTATTAGCGTGAAAATAAAACAAATTCTAAGATAAAATTTTAAAACACCTCATTTTTTTTTCCTATTTTAACACCCCTCAAAAATCTATGTAGGTGGAAAATTTAAAAAGTTGGAAAAACGGGGGTCGAACCCCAACCCTCGTGCAAAAACTAAATCTAACCATAGGCCACGCCGGGCCCGGGTGGTCTCGCCAAAAAAATATTTACCGTGTCTCGCCCCGCTGCTGCCTATTTACACAGTTAGTGAAATTATAAAAAACATTTTTTAATATGTTTGATCGTCAATAGGGAAGCGTGTTACAAAAAAATAATTTTAAAACAGTCTTGGACCGGCTTTTGTGTAAGAATTTTATTTCGTGGACATTTACTTTTTGAACGGGCCGCCACGGCCCAGGTGTGGGGCACTGCGAAAGTCTAAAGATATAGTGAACGATCGAGACCCCGAAAGATCGTTGGTACATGATCCCCTAAAGCTTTCGACGTTAGGCTAACGATCGTATTAGGCAAAGTTACTGATTCAGTCTGGTAGACCGCTTGCCGGGTGACATCAAAATATTGATTCTTCCCCCTGATGAAAATTCAAGGGGAAAGTTTCCTTAACAGTTACTGACATAGGCGATATACATGCAAGACATTTATTTGTTTTCATTTTGTTATATTATACAGAAATTTGGTGGCCCAAATCACTAAATACGAAACCCAAAAACCCCCAAATTAAGTTTGCAGAAATGTTTTTCAAAACACCTTTGTCATTCCATGTAAGTTTTTTTTTAAATACAAATTTACAGAACATTTTTTACGGCAGAAAAAAAAAATACCTTGTTTGTTCAAGTTATATGCATTTGGTCGTTGACCACTTTGCAAAAAAAAAGGGGAGCATAGCAAGACGTAAAATGTGACTACCCTAAGAAATTAGTTTTTTCTTTTTTTTTTTTTGTCTTTTTGGTCTGTTTCTCGTCTTGGTTTAGAGATTCAGAGCGTGTGTTTTCCCGAAGTGAGCGGAGAACCACCACAATCGAAGAAATCCCTCGTTCTTTATTTTTTTTAGTTTTCGTTTCAGTACAACCTCAAACTTTGATAAGCTAACTTTTTTTTGGGTTTAGTCAAATGAATATTTTTTTCCAAAAAAGTACTTTTTCGATTTTATCAATTCGAATTTTTTTTTTTTTTTTTTTTAGAATCTCAAAAAAAAGAAATAAAATATTGGGGCCGTCCTGGAAAACGGTACATTTTATCTTCATGGAATTTTGAGGGACCTTGGGAACCTTGGAATTAAGACAAAGAAAGTTTACTTTAATCGAAATTTAAAAAAAATCCGCCCCAAAAGGGATCGAACCACGGATCTCCCCCATTCCAGGGGGAGCGTCTTAACACTAGACCATCAGGAGGGTACATTTCAATCTCTGAATTGTGTGCATTATACATCTGAATGGATGAAGATCCGTGGTTTTGATTCCCGGGTTGGGGGGGACTTTTTTAATTTCTGCATTATAGTAAATAAAAACAATTACACCTAACTACGGGAGTGCTTCCGACTAAACAAATCGAGAAAGAAAGTTCAATATATTCCAGGATGCTGCATGGTACTGGTAGAAAATTCCAAGTCGTCATCTCCTAAATAAAAAATAATTAAATAAATTTTATTTTGAGTCTACCCACTCAGTTTTAAAAACTAATTTTTTAGTGGGGGGACGTAAATAAAACGACCCGCCAACCCCGCAGGCCCCCACGCAATCGACAGTGAACGATTTCCAACCAAAAACGATTTTTTAATAGGAAATATATCAAACAGTGGTTTGGACAATGAAAACCCGCGGATCAACGCCAGAATCAACAAGGCGATTAGAACAACCTGAATTTTTATTTTCCTCGTTGCTAGGGGGCGGGTCCAAAGTCCCCCGTTTTCAAACCCAAAAAAAAGAACTGAGGATTTAAGTCCAAATCAGCCTTGCCTTCGCTTTTACAAAAGGGTATTTAATTGGATAACCGGGGGCTAATAATGTTTCCCTTTTTTCTTGTTTTTTTTTTGTTGTTGTTAATTTTATTTAGACGGGTTTTAAAGGGAAAGATACCAATTTGGACGAAAGAAGGGTTTACCCTAGCAAAAAGTTCAAAAAGCCCAGATGTACAAGACTTGCGGGTGGGGACCATTTTTCTCTTTTTTTGGAATCCGGGTAGTAAAAATCCCTGCATGTATCATTATCCATTTAATATAATATAACTGGGAGTCAGATAATTTTTTTATGAATGAGTAAGTTTTTTTTTACTCAGGGGGCCGGTAATTGCCTTATTTAATGCCATCATCCATCCCGTCGTTTTTTAAAAAGCAATTGATTGTCTATAACTTAAAAAAGTCAGGGGGGGGGAATCTCTACCTCCCCCCTTCCCTTCCTACGCGCCTGTATATAAACAAAAGCATCCAGAGCACTTACAAACACTGGTCGCGGTTGGCTTATAAAGCCCGGGCGTCGACGTCCGAGCACGTTGCCGGTACTCACGCATTATCCCGCAATAATGTTCGGTGTACTACTGGCCTCGTCCAGGTCGTGGTAAATAACTCATTATTATTGTGTGGGTTTGTAACAATTTGTTTTTGCGCCCAAATCGAGTATTTACGAGCGCGACCCAGAGTCTAGTTGAAAGTTTTTGAAAATTTCCCCAGGGAATGGAGCTTAGCTCGGGAAGTGGACGTAGGTTTTGAGTGAAAAAATTTGGAAAAATAGGTTAGATATAAAACGAGGGATAGTGCCGGAGCGACTATATCAATACCTGGTTGGACGTGCTGTTGTGGACGTACTGCGACGTGGTGACGGGAGCACAAGCAGGGGACTGGTGCGACGAGGGGGGCGTAGAAAAACACTAAATTTAGAACTTACACTAAAACTTGCAAGAGAGCAATGTTTTTATAATATAGTATGGATAAAAGCACACGGGAGTTGCCCGGAGAGAGGCGAGCTTTTAGAGAACGCACACGAAGTTTAACGTGGCGAGGAGGTTATTGTACTTAGACACTGCACTGAGTTCTGTACGTGGCGCCGATCACAGGAGTCGCTAACCGAATCAAAGTACTATAGTCAGCGTTTTGTGATAATAGATGCGTAATGGCACCTGCTGAGGGATAGGTGAATTAATGAAAGAAAAGTAATTCAGGCGGGGGGAATTCAAAGTAGAATGCGCGTAAACGATGTGTATTGTATTTGTTTTAGTGTGTAAGCTTCTATATAATGCAAGCTGGTTTTATAATGGTTAATAATGGTTTGTGTTTATGTTGTTACATGTATTGTTATTTGTTGTGCAAAAATAGAAATAATGCTAGTGTTAAATAATTTGATTGATTGATTGTTATTTATTAGCTTAACATATCACGATTTCTAAGGCAAAGTCAATCGATCTAGGGCCACGGTCGTTCGCTCGCAGCCAAGTGCACGCGACAGCTAGAAGGCGATGACTAACTCGCCCCTGTTTACAGCCATGATCTAACAATATATCTCGTTACTAAGGTCTGCCCGTCCCGCGACGAGTTCGTTCAAGGCCGCGCATGCGAGTGGAATGGAGTGAATGCATGGAGTGAATGAGTGGACGGGAACCAACTTGCGCACCGGCTTACGTCACAGCGCGGCGGGAAGCTCCGCCCACATGCGCATCGGCAGACCTTAGTAACGAGATATATTGTTAGATCATGGTTTACAGCTACCCGAGATGGGGGGATTTCAGCTATCTGCACACGCCGTCCCGAAAGATTTACAATCTTGAAACTCGGTATATGACCTGATATGTGGTCCATGACATACCCAAAAAAAAAATCAACCCGATCCGATAACCAGTTCTGAGTTAAAAAAGTACGTAAATATAGACGATAATCGTCGGCTGGCTGGGTTGGTTGGTTGGTTGGGGGGGGTAGTGGATTCTGCCAGAGAGGAATAAGAGCCTACAGAGTAAACCGTACATCTTAGAACAATGAAACTTGGACCACACTTCCTAACAAACTTCCGCCGAGAAACAACCAATATTCCACCCCCAATACCCCCTAAATCATCAACTAAAATTAAAATAATTCATAGCTCTAACCCAAAATTGAATTTTTAGTCAAATTAGTTATTAAAATTATTTTTACCTTGATTTCCAGCATTCACCACGAAAGCACCTAATGAGTTATCATCATAAAATTTGACATGATGGTACATAATAATACGGAAAATAATCCGCAGAGGGGCAATTAAGCGATATTCCACCCCCAACTCCCCCTAAAACTAGAATAATACATAGCTCTAATCTAAAATTGAATTTTTATTTAAATTAGTTATTAAAATTTTTTTTTAATGTGTTTTAACCCAATCGGCCGATTCTCATTTCCTAAACTACAGTTTTTCAACCCCCATCCCTTAAAGTTTTTATTATTTTAACCTTCATTTCAAGAATTCACCATGAAGGCAACTAATAAGTTATCAGCAAGAAATTTGGCATGATGGTACATAATAATATAAAAAATCATTCGCCGAGAGGCAAGCGATATTCCACCCCCAACACCCCCTAAACCACCCCCAAAAATTGGAATAATTGATAACTCTAAACCAAAAATTTAATTTTTATTCAAGTTATTAAATTATGTTTTTAATGTGCTTTAAACCCAATCGGCCTATTCTCATTTCCTTTAATCACATTTTTTCAACCCCCATCCCTAATAGTTTTTATTATTTTTTACCTTGATTTCCAGCATTCACCATGAAGGATGAAGGCACCTAATGAGTTATCAGCTGAAATTTGACATGATGCTACATACTAATATGAAAAATCATTCGCCGAGAAGCAACCGAAATTCCACCCCCAACACCCCCTAAATAATCCCCTAAAATTTAATAATTCATAGCTCTAACCTAAAATTGAATTTTTATTAAAATTAGTTATTAAAATTATGTTTTAATGTGTTTAACCCAATCGGAATATTTTCATTATATAAACCACATTTTGTCAACCCCCATCCCTAATAGTTTATATTTTTTATTTTGATTTCCAGCATTCACCACGAAGGCACCTAATGAGTTATAATCATGAAATTTGTCATTATGGTAAAATAATAATATGAAAAATAATCCGCCGAGAGGCAAGCGATATTCCACCCTCAACACCCCCTTAAATTGGAATAATTCATAGCTCTAATCTAAAATTGATGTTATATTCAAATTAGGTGGTTAAATTAGGTTAATAATGTGTTTTAACCCAATCGGCCTATTCTCATTTTCCCAAACCACATTTTTTCAACCCCCATCCCTTATAGTTTATATTATTTTTACCTTGATTTCCAGCATTCACCTTGAAGGCACCTAATGAGTTATCAGCATGGAATTTGGCATGATGTTACATACTAATATGAAAAATAATTCGTCCGATGCAAAAGATATTCCACCCCCAACATCCCCTAAATCATCCCCTAAAATTGGAATAATTCATAGCTCTAACCCAAAATTGTATTTTTATTCAAATTAGTAAATTATGTTTTAATGTGTTTTAACCCAATAAGCCTATTCTCATTTCCTAAACAACACTTTTTCAACCCCCATCCCTAATAGTTTATATTATTTTTACCTTGATTTCCAGCATTTACCATAAAGGTACCGAATGAGTTATCAAGCATGAAATTTGGCATGGTGGTACTGGTACATAATAATATGAAACATAATAATCCGCCAGGAGACAAGCGATATTTCACCCCCCACTGTTCCCTACCACTCTTTACTTGGGAAAAAACGTTATGTTGTATTTATTACAATTTTTAATATTTTAATTGCTGATTAAAATTATGCGTCAATGTGTTATAGTCCGGTCAACAAATCATTTACACAAAAACCCAAGACGACATTAACCATATTAAATTTAATAAAAACATTGAAGATTGCCAACTAGGCCTACAGATTGTAAACAAAAAAAAGATGGTAGCTTTTGTTTCTAGACAATCTGTTTTAAAGGCACTGTATCCACCTTTACACGTATTTCACATATTTTAAGCCTTGATATAAAACAAACAACAAAAAGATGTGATATCCCCCCAAAATACAAAAATTTGTTAAAAAAAAAAACGGCAGCCAAGCTCTCCTTCCAAAGTCTTCGGCTGTGAATGCTGTGAGATATAGAAGTTGAGCCAAGCATCGCATTCAAAAGCCTAGTTTCGCATTGAAAAGAAGTAAGATCATTTCGCCTGTTGACGAGTGCCAAGCCAACCATTTTCGTGGTAAAAAAATTAAAATTTTAAACTCAAAATCATAAAAAAATTACTTGGCTATTGATTTTGGTACGAGGACTCAAAAAAGTCAATGGCCAAGTAATTTTTTTATGATTTTGAGTTTAAAATTTTTACTTTTTTTACCACGAAAATGGTTGGCTTGGCGCTCGTCAACAGGCGAAATGATCTTACTTTTTTTCAATGCGAAACTAGGGAGAAAGAATGAAATGCTTGGCTCAACTTCTATATCTCACAGCATTCACAGCCGAAGACTTTGGAAGGAGAGCTTGGCTGCCGTTTTTTTTTTTTTTTTTTTACAAATTTTTGTATTTTGGGGGTAAGTTATACACAAAATCTCATCTACAATAGTGCGATCAAGGTGTCTTCAAAACACAACTATAGTGCAAAATGTGATACCAGCATAAAAATTGCAATAAGGTAGAATTTAAAATGAGAAATTTGAAAATAACTGGCTCCACGATGGGGTCTAATTATTTAACCATTAATTAATTAATTAATTAAAATTAATTAGTTAATTATGTGACACGAATTTCAATATGTCAATAAATTAGTCATGTTTTGGTATTAATTAAGAGCATTTTTCACCTTTATAAAGAAAAAAAATACATTGAAAAAATATATTGAAATATAACTTACATATGTTATACTAAAATATGTTGATTTTGCTGATTTTTTAATTTTTGAACCAAAAGATCGACGTTAAAGTAAAATTTCTTCTAACCAATGTTATCGCAATGTTCACAAAAGAGCTGGTTACTATAATTAATACATCATTTATTAGTTTTCAATAATAGTAATTACAATATATTTAACACAAATTACAATATCAAAGATGTCTAACTATGGTATAAAATATTATACAACTTACAAATTTAGCAATCTTAAAGCTTTTGTAATAAGAAATTCGAAAATAACTGGCTCCAAGCTAAGGTTTTAGTATTTAACTATTAATTGATTAATTAACATTAATTAATTAATTTAGTCTTAAAATTTCAAAGTGAAGACAAATTTGTAGTGTTTGGTATCAATCGAAAGCATTTTTCACCAACATAAAGAAAAAAAATACATTAAAAAAATATATTGAAATAGATATATGTTATAGTTAAATATGTTGATTTTGTGATTTTTTTGTTTTTGAACCAAGAGATCAAATTTAAAGTAAAATTTCTTCTAGCCAATGATAACACAGTGTTCACAAAAGAACTGGTAACAATAATTTATATATCATTTTTTACATTTCAATAACTGTAATTACAATATATTTTACACAAATTAACAAATTTTATTTTATTGAAAAGTTACAGAAACATGTTATGTGACAAAGAAAAATGCACCATTTGACTTGTTCATCTCGATCTTGAAGATTTTGTAATAAGAATTTCGAAAATCACTGGCTCCAGGCTGAGGTTTGAGTATTTAACTATAAATTGATTAATTCAATTAATTACTTAATTGTGTCCAAAAATTTCAAAGTGAAGATAAATTAGTCATGTTTGGTATTAAATGAAAGCATTTGTCACCAACATTAAGAAAAAAAAACACATTGCAAAAATATTGAAATATATTATATTGTTAAAGTTAAATATGTTGATTTTGTGATTTTTTAGTTTTTGAACCAAAATACCAACTTTAAAATAAACTACTTCTAGCCAATGATAACACAGTGTAAACAGAAGAGCTTTTAACTATAGTTGATTTATCAATTTTCAATAATAGTAATTACAATATATTTACACCAGTTAACAAATTTTAACTATATGATACGCGTTTCCAAGCAAAGGGGTTGCTACCTGGTGGCGAAAATGCAACTGTCCGATCAGTGATAGGCGGAGGAGCGCGCTATGTGCTTACCTGAAGAACACAATTGTCATTCCGTGTTTGTCACTTATAAATATGTACAATCACAGGTACATTGTCGTTGCTCTCCCAAAATGTTGTTAACTGATGATAATCAAAAGCATGGGGGTGCACCAAAATGATAAAATCCCTCTCCAATATGCGGGATTCGAGACCATGTCCACCAGAATAATATTACTATATTCAGACCTGCGCCCCATGCACCCATGAGACACCGAGGATGGCATTTGTATCCATATTACAATTCTCTAATTGTAATATCATAATAAATCATTGCTATTTATATGCTGTACTAAATATACGCTAACAGAGTACGATAAATACTAAATCAAATTCAAACCGTCAAGAATGTTCACAACTCATAGTAAACTCACACATACAGTATCGCTCGCTTCTTATGGCACTTTTAATTGAGATATACTTCTTTAGTTTTATTATGATAATTTAATATAAATAAAGTCATAATAATACTAACAAAACAATAACAAAAATAATAATAATTATTGTATTAGGGCTTATGCACAAGTCCCAACTCCTTTTCTACATTATATAATTAATGTAGGCCTACATATACCCTCTACCGTCAGTCTTCATTTATTACATAATATTATACATAATATATAATAACAAAAGCGATTTATATTATTACAATAGAATAAGTATAATGATATGACATACAAGATTTTAAAGCTGTCCGCAGACACGCGTCATGCCATTATTGACATATAAAACAATAATAAAAATAGGCTATCAGCTATTCAATAGGCCTACATTAAATAAAATGTATATTTAAAAAAAAAACACAGTAGTCCTGAGTGTATAGTAGGTAAATATATATAGGCCTACTCCGATTGCGTTTACATTGTAAAACGATGTAGAAAACGTGCAAAACAAGTGTAGGGCTATAATTTGCTAGAAGCTCTTTTGATTTTTAGATATCAAGTAAATAATTATTAGTATTGGTGGGCAACATTTTCTTGGCAAAATGTCATCGATATTCATCATTCAACATTATTTGATACACTTGTTTCTGTATTTAATAGTTTAACAGTGTGGTTTGTTCTTTTCGAGCTAATATCATCAAATAATCTCAATTATTTGATGTAATTTAAAATGCCATTAAATTCCCGATTTTAATAAGCCGATCCTCAAAACTTACGAATTTTACTAATAAAATACGCGGACGATATGACATAATCCTCAATGTTTTCGCAAATGATAAAAAATGTAACAATATCAAGTTGAACCTAACTGAATATACAGCGCCCGCCGTAAGCAGCTCGCCTCTATCACCGATCGGTCCGACATGTTGCGTTTTAGTGCTGCCATCTATCTTTTCTTGGAAATGCGTATAGCGAATGTTGACGCTTAATACCCTAAACTCAGCCTGGATCCAGTGATTTTTCGTAATTCTTGAGATAAACAAATCAAATGGGGCATTTTTCTACGTCACACAACATGTTTCTGTAACTTTTCAATTTAAGAAAATTTGTTTATTTGTGTAAAATATAATGTAATTACATGCAGTTATTGAAAATTGAAAAATGATATATTAATTATAGTGACCAGTTACTTTTGTGTACACTGTAGTATCATTGGTTAGAAGAAATTTCATTTTAAAGATGATCTTTTGGTTCAAAAACTAAAAAATCACAAAATCACCATATTTATCTATAACATATTATACATTTCAATATATTTTTACAATGTATTTTTTTTCTCAGTGTTGGTGGAAAATGCTTTCAATTGATAACCAACACTACAAATTTGTCTTCACTTTGAAATTTTAGGACTAAATTAACTAACTAATGTTAATTAATCAATTAATAGTTCAATACTAAAACCTTAGCTTGGAGCCAGTTATTTTCGAATTTATCATTACAAAAGCTTTAAGATTGCAAAATTTTTAAGTTGGTATCATATATTACACCATAGTTAGACATATCTATACCATATTGTAATTTGTGTTAAATATATTGTAATTACTATTATTGAAAATTAATAAATGATGTATTAACTATAGTAACCAGCTCTATATGTGAACACTGAGATATCATGGGGTAGAAGAAATGTTACTTTAACGACGAGCATTTGGTATAAAAAACTAAAAAATCAGCAAAATCAACATATTTAACTATAACATGTGTATATTTTTTCCTTTATAGGTGAAAAATGCTCTTAATTAATACCAAACATGACTATTTTATTGACACTTTGAAATTCGTGACACGTACTTAACTAATTAATGGTAATTAGTCAATTAATAGTTAAATAATAAGACCCCCTCGTGGAGCCAGTTATTTTCGAATTTCTTGTTACAAAATCTATAGTATTGCAAATTTTTACGTTGGTATCACATTTTGCACTATAGTTAGACATCTTTACTCCACTACAAAGGACTTTGATCGCATTGAATATGTTGAGAAGGTTGGACTTTTATTTTCACACTCAAAACCATTTGTGATGG
This sequence comes from Sweltsa coloradensis, assembly GCA_024449915.1. NCBI lineage: Eukaryota > Metazoa > Arthropoda > Insecta > Plecoptera > Chloroperlidae > Sweltsa > Sweltsa coloradensis. The sequence goes on from JAMZAV010002685.1 coordinate 81,903, forward strand.
AAAGTTATCAAGTGCCATTAAAATAAAAGAGCAGAGAAATGATTTAGAAAATTTTATCTTTTCACAAAACAAAACGGAATGTAACCAAATCACAGCAAAATTTGAAAATTTTCTGTAATGCTGTTAATCGAATTCAATTTATGAAAACTTGTTTTCAAATCGATCTATATCATCAACAATCAATATATACGTCAATATCAATAAAATAATATCAATATATTATGTAGAATCAGGGAATATACCCTATTTTTTATCACTCCACCACATTAAGGACTTCCATTCTCAATAAGTTTATCATTTTTTTTCTATTTAGATAAGATTTTTCATTTATAAAAGTAAGCTGAAAGTTGCACCAATAATAATGGCGGGTAAAACGAGCCTCTACGTCACTTTATGGTATTGTTGCGAATCGGCCAATGAGGTAATGCCCAACAGTAATATTAACTGTGTTATTCTAGAAGGCGGTTGTTTATTCATTGATCCAAAGACATAAACAACTTTGCCCATTGGTCAACAATGCTCTAGCGTGCTCTAGACCTAGATCTTGACGTCACGTGCTGTTTGTGCGGGATATAAAATACTACAAACTTTGAGCCTCAATAGAATAGAAAATATTTACTTTAAATTGATTTAATTGCAGTAATGGCGTTTTTAAGTGGTTTTCTATCCATTTCTTATACCTACGTCAATATTTGTACTTGGTGTATATTCCCTATAGCTCCTGTCGGACAAACCATATAAGTGTTTACATAGCGACTTGGTGATCGCCTCGTCACCTCCTGCACCCTGCTGTATGAAACGCTGAGCCCTAGCTTAGAGAGGTTGTCAATAAGTTGCTTTTACGCGTTAGTGAATACATTTCAAGACCAACGTGTAAAGGGAGAGGTGTTTCCTTGTCGACTATCTCTAGATGAACTTTGACCGTGCGCTTGTTGTGTGCCGTGTTTGTTGTTGTTGTTGTTGTTGTTGTTGTTGAGAATGTTGCTCAATTGCTGCTCAATTTCTATGCTGCTGCTCAATTAAGAGAGATGCTCTTCGACTTTTCCGACTATGTTAGACCCCTGAAAAAGAATATGAAGAAATTAAACTAGTACTCCGCCAACAGAATCCTGCTCGCTCTCGTCATTAAATGTCCCTTGAATGTTGGGGTTGGTTTAAACACATCATTTAGAATAATCTCAGAGGCTTTTTTAATAACACTTCACCAGTCTTTGCATTGTATTCACAAGCTTGTAGTATTGCACTACTGCCAACGGCAACACCATAAAAGGGAATTTCCCTGCAGTAGCCTTCCATACCTGTTCAGGGTATGGTTAACCACAATAAATAATAAAAATTGAAGAGTATACACAGCGCCATTCTCCTTCTTGATGCAATTTAAGAAATGGCTATATGTGCATTAGTTTCTTTAAACCTCATCTTTTGATATTTTCTTTTGGCTTCAATCTGGTCTACTCCTTGATCAACCATTCGGTCTGCACCAAGTTTAGTAAGCGCTTTCAAATGAAATACTGGGGACTTGTTTACCAGTAATTCAAACTGTATAAATCTTGTATGTGATCAATCACTTCTTTTACTGCTACGCTGTAGGAAATATCATTTGAATCTAATGTTCCTTCCTTCATTTGTTTGCTTCCATAGACGATTATAAATGAATCTGGACATGTGTTGTGAAGTTTAGCATCTAAAGGCACCAAATCTTGTACTGGTGAACACACGTACCGTAGCTAGACTCAAGAAGCAGATGATGCTGGGCTGCTTTTCCTCTCTTGACGCGTTGATTGAGGAAAACAGAATAATAAAAAAATAAAGTAATAGGGGACGACGTTCTTCGCTGAAAGATAAAACTATGACAACAGGAAAGAGGAGAATAACTCGACGAAAAAAATACTGAAACTAGTGTATTATTAGTAAAAATAACAACAATAGCGTCATCAATATGCGTCATATTATATAGTTTGGTAAGATATAATACTAAATGATAATGAACACCAAAGCAGTCTATAGCTTATAGCCTTATTTTACTGCACACTACATAATTTAAAATCCACACTAAAAGTCACTGCCTTCAAAATTAATTTAATTTAACTTAATATCAATAATTGTCCTTAGAATAGTTTTAACTTGGTTCTTTCTCATTTCTTGCACTTGTATTAATCATCAGAATTAATTGAAACAATTTTAAAATATGTATTATACATTAAACGTTGTCATATTCGGTTATTAAAATCGATTTCTACAGGAGGGCTATAAATAAAACCAATTACATATATTAAACACAAAAAATGAATAAATAATTATTCAACTAGGGGTCCTACAAGAGCCAAAAGAAATTGAAAACGAAGGAATTCAAGTTTGTAACTCTCTCTTATAGATTGATTTTCCTATTAATTATTGCAATATTATGTTCTAAAAAACTTCAATTAAAGTGTTGTCTTCTTGTCTTCAGAGATCGCCTCTTACAACATCACAATAAGACCCACCTACTTGAGGGTATCAGATGATGCCCAGACCATCATCGTCGGCTGTTACGCTGACGTGGACTTCACCGGCTGCCAGTTCAGGTGGTGGGATCACTGGGCCGAGAGGGTCCGCTGGCTGGAGCTGAGCCGGGGTCTCAGTCCCAGGCTGATCCCCCCCCACCTCAAAGAGAGCTAACTGGCTACAGCTAAGCGGCCGGAGTCTGGGGCCGGGACTGCGGGGTCTCGCTGCAAGTGAAGCGCTACAAGAAGTGGATGGTCGGCTGTCGCGTCCGAGCCAAGAGCGGAGGCTGGAAGTACCCCTTGGGCCGACTTATATGCAGCCGGTGAGACGAGCATAAGCTGCACAACATATAAATAAAACTTTATTTTCTTTCGCCTCTTTCACTGGGTGTTTCCAGGTTTTTGAAATAAGGGTCCTTCTTTGTGTTCTGCCAAATTCCATCAGGGACATTTTTCACTTTCATGCCTAGACAAAGCTAAGTTTTATTTTTTCGATGAGCTTGGTAAAATCAGAAAGCATAGAATTCGTTCTGACCTCTACTTTTCACAATAAAATTTTGAAATTAATGAAAGTTTTTTTCAAAAAAAAATGCGCGCGTGCCTGAGTAAGTCAAATCAAATAAATATTTGTTTTGGAAATCGTACTATAACGATAGTTAGAACACTTGAAAGAAAGGGGAAATAGGTTTAAGGGCTATGAACGCCCTCTATCGCCTTTTAACCGAGGAAAAATGTCTGAAATGTTAGGTTTAAATAATTAACGTCTTGAATATAACAGGAAAAATATATTTAAAAAATTCTTGGTGGCCCGTACAAACCCTCTGCATCAACTAAAGGTACATTTCGGTTAATAGCATAAACAATTAAACACAGCTACGATTTTTCCCTCACACCATCGCCTTTCACCTCACATTAATCAAAAACGATTTTCTGAAATAACGTTTAATATACGATTTTATTCAGACAGTACAAATATGACATCAAGAAAATCATTTTTCCTTAATCCTTCCTTACGGTGAAGTGGAAGGCAATGGTATGTAGAAACAAAATTTAAAAAAAGCAGTTGATTTGATTTTTTTTGATTTTTTTTTTTTGATTTAGTATTTATTGACAACGGGACTCAGGTCCCACAAGTGCAATATAATATACATAGTAATACAATAACTAAAATTAAGCTTAAACTAGACTAAAACTATACCAGGCCTGAGTTGGATTACTGTGTGAGTTGATGTATCTGTGATTACTTAGGTGTTTTGGATAGTGCAAGGTTGATCATTGTTTTGTAGTTGTGGATGGGGGTGTTGTGAATGTCTATATGTGTGTCATTACTGATTGTGTTGAACAGATTTTGAATGCGGTTTATACATGAATGTTTATAAATGTCTATGCGACTTCTGGATGCGTAAAAAGTAAGTTTGTTTCTTGTACATTTAGTGGGGACATGGTAATTAATAAGTTCTAGGAGGTTAGTATCTGTTAAGTTATTTACAATTTCGTACAGGAATACTAGGTCAGGTCAGTAAACCTCCGCCTGTCACCTAGAGTCACTAGATTGTTTTCTGTGCACAACGATACGTAGTTACATCTGTGATAAGCGACACCCTGTTTAAAACAAATAAATTTAACGAGGCGCTGCTGCACACGCTCAAGGTTAGCAATGTGTGTTACGTGGTGCGGGTTGTAAATAACACTTGCGTAATCAACCTGGGGTCGTATTAGCGAGATATACAGTCGTCTTATTGTTGGGATAGAGAAATCCTTACCGCAGTTACGCTTCACGAACCCAAGAAGTTTAAAAGCCTTAGAGCTGATGTGCGATAGGTGTTGGTTGTAGGTGAGGTCGCTTTTAATAAACACACCTAGATCTTTCACTGAATTAAGATTAGTAAGAACTCTATCGTTAATTTTGTACTCACACGCTGTTAGATGCTTCTTCTTATTAGTGAAAGTTATTGAGTTGCACTTCCCTACGTTCAGGTCTAGCTTCCATAACGCGCACCAGTTAGCGAGGGCGTTGAGATCGGCTTGCAGCAGCGCCGAATCACTCTTGTCGCGGATGGGACGAAATATTTTGACGTCGTCTGCATACATACATAAGACACGAACTTGACTTCAGACACTTGGGGATATCATTAACAAGGTGTAAACAACAAGGGTCCCAGGATCAAGCCCTGGGGCACACCGGAAGTGACGCATACAGGAGATGACACGCCCTCGTTGATGGTGACAGACTGCGTCCGGCCGCTCAGGTAGCTCGCTAGTAGCTCCTGGAGTTTCCCCCAGATACCGAAGCCCTTTGAGTTTGGATAGGAGTAGCTCGTGATTAGAAATTAGGTTCAGCAAATAGATGGTGTTTTACACTATTGTCCCGAAATATAACAGCCGACATGTAAGTAACGTCCCGCCCCCCAAAACTAAAGACCCATTGTCACCTATCGGTAAGATGGCGATACACAAGCCCATCAACGTGATTATAAGAAACATTTGTGAGGGGGCTTACGTATTATCTACTTGTGACAGGATTTGATGTCCTCCCTCACACGGTGACACCAAGAGAGGAGGTCGTTCTCCCAGGCCGGGAAGCAAGGTTCATGTTAAAGACGCAAGAACCCCTCGACGCCTGCAGTTTCAAAACACCAGGCATGCAGCGTGACATCATCCTGAGTCGAGGAGCAGAGTCTGCCCACAGCACCGGCCGGCATCGCTACCTCGGAGCCGGTTTGCATAGTGGCGAGTGTGGCGTTGCACTGACCAACATCAGTGAGGCGGACAACGGACCGGTCAGGGCTGGATGTTAAGTACTGCGTGGTCGTTGCAAAACCGGGTGGACAATGGGTAGCCATAGATACATGACGATCATCGTGGCACGTGAGTTAATATCAATAATGGTTCTTGGTTTATATTAGAGCTTACAAACTCGTTGTAGGACAAAAGTTTTTGGCCCTTTGAAGTCTTTTCTTCTTTTCTTTTTCGTTTTTCTTATGTCTGGGTTTGAAAAGTTACATAAGATTATATTATAATTTTTAATGTATTACCAAGATTAAAAAAAATTATTAGCAGGACGGTAACCATAGGTAGTTTTACTTCCATGGTTATACCAATGTGTCATGCTACAGGTCCCGCCACTGAACCAACACTTGCCCTGGTGTACCTCGTACTAATGTGACGGCCACCTGTGGGGTTTGCACGAGAGTCCGCCCTATCGCAAATATCCCCTGGGTCCTGGACGGCGCTGTCAAAACGCGAAGACTCAGACGATGACCCCAAAGCCACAACTCAGGACGAGTGGAGTGGCCCTGGATGACGGGGCTATCAGGCAGACTCTACACTTCAGCTGCTGCCCCAACACAACGGCAAGAACTTGACATGCACAGCCCTCCCACGTGGCCCTCGTCGAGCCTCGGAACGCTACGGAGATGGTCTCCTTTACCTAAGAGCAGGCTGGGGTTCTGAAAGATACTTGCTTCATTGAATATAAGAGGAAGAAAAAGAATGGAACTTAATTTCCGCGAAAGATTTCGTTGGTTTTCGTGAAAATGTTTAGTTTGGGCAACGCCATCATGCAAATGGTTCTATAAGAAGTAGTTTGGTCGATTATGCCCCTGTATGTAGTAGTTGCTTATAAAAATGACGAGTGTGATATAAAGAAAACTAAAAACATTTTTTTTAAATACCAAAATGTAGATCCCTAGTTTGTAGTAAGTAAGTCTTCTAGGGATATCAACAGGTACCAGATACCTGCCCTGTGCATGAGGGTAGAATTCCAACTTCTTAATACCTGTAACCCATCATGACGACTACCAGTACTGTTTAGGGTTGCCAAACGTCCAAGTAAATCTTGATCGTCCCGATTTTAGGTGATGTGTCCCGCGTCCCTTTTGGGTTTTGTTTCGGGACGTATACTGTCCGATTTTTATTTAAATAACGCAACTAACTATAATATTACCAAATAAATTAACATTTATATAAACAAATTCAAAACACTTTTAACAATAAATTGCATATGTACCTTAAATTCAGCCGACAATACTATTTTGTGTTTTTTCCTAAAAACTGTAGGGTATACCAACATCCATTAGCAAGTCTACAATCAGCAAAGCAATTACGTGATGCTATTCTGAATGCAAATAGTAATAAGCATAACAAGGTAGTAAAAGTGAAGAACATAATGTGCATTTGAAGAGCAAAATTAAGCACTCCCCATCGACTGTTCCGATTTTTTAGAATTTACATTTATTTATTCATTTATGAATTGGCCACATACAGCATATGCCATTTTCCAGTGACCAGTGTAACAACTGATGATAAACAACAATGAATGATGATGAAGAAGGGAGTTGGGGAAACCTGGTACCGAAACGTAGCCTACTCCTTTCGGAAAGTACCAAGGGGACCTACCGCTTTAAGTCCCATCCAAAAGGACGGTGTAACTTTGACAGTCATATAGGTTCCTCCACTAACCCAGACTGCCGAGCAGACGTCAAGGAGAACGAAGCCGTCACACAAGGTATCGAACACTCGTCTGCTCTGGCCAGCAGTATACGTGTGTTTCAGGGCAGGTAGCGTTCACCCACTCAACCCCTGACCACTCCCGATGTTGCTTAACTTCGGTGTTCGAATGAGAACCGGTTAAACGACCGCGGCTAAACCGCTGGCAACCCTAGTTCTGTTCCCTGTCCAATCTTTGATGATTGAACCGCACGCAATCCAGAGCGTTGTACATCTGAATTTGAGTGCTTTCGAGCGTGCCGAGTACATGCGAGGCCCTCGTGATGGTACAGGCCAGCAACTGCATTGAGTGACGTCACGAGCGGAGGCCGACTGGCGAGAGGCCGTAGAATGGCGCGTATAGGAATAACACGACGCGGAACACAATTTTTGCCTGATATATCAAAATTATTCATTTATGGTGCCCTCATATACATGCGGCAAGGTTTAGGATAGTTTTATAGTACTGTTGGGACTTATTTTGTTCCGCGTTTACATCGTGTGACAGTGTAAGCGGCACCTAAAGAGAAACTATATTGATGTTTTATTCTTCGTTTTTACCATCGATCTTTCACGTACGATATATTCGAATGGTACGTATATTTAAAACATTTTGTTGAATTGCCAATTGTATAAATTGGATTATCTTGTATTAAAATATTGTCATAACATTAAAGTATAATCGGTCATATTCAGGCACTGCTCGCACACTTTTTAGTTATTTGTACAGTGGAGATTATATTCAAAATTTAATAAGCCATTAGAATGTACGTGTATGGTATTACGACGCCTGCGAATAAAATGCCGTCAGTTGGTACATTTAGTAGAAACATTTTGGAATAATAGAAAAATTAGTTTTGTCACAGTCACATTATTATTAAACTTACCTAAATTGCAGCAGATGGACGAAGAGTTTTCCCAGCAAATGTACGACAGGTTACTACGCGTAACTTAGGTATAATATATACAATCATGCCATCGTAACTAAACAATTGTTGTCATGCTAAATCTAAAAGTTGTTACACTTGTTTGGGCCCTGTTGCTACTCTATACACTCTATATACATATATATGTGTATATATATATATATATACTCTATATATATATATGTTGTATATAGAGTCAACTAAGCCTAGTTGACTAGCTACACCAACCCATAATGCCTTTATTGTAACTAATAAAAACACAGATAATAAAACTCCCCACATTAGCCTAAACACACTAACTTTCTCACACCCCATAGACATGCCAACAACCATGCCCTCCTATTCTATAAACTCTCAATCCCAAAAATCAAACCTTAAAAAACAACCAAACAAGCAAAATGTTTCTAAACTATCGGCTAATATAACAATCCTAAGTCTAAACATCCGCTCCATGCGCAATAAAATGGAAGAGCTAGAAACTCTGATCCATAATAACTCAGCCGACGTAATATGTATATCTGAACATTGGCTCGAATCATCAGAAATCAACCTCCTCTGCATACCAGGTATCTCTAACAGAAGCGTCTATTGTCGACCAACCCATAAACATGGCGGGGTAGCTATATTTGCGAAACCTCATCTTAACATAGTTCCTCTTCCACAACTTCAATTAATATGCTCAGAATTTGACTTTGAATGCACTGGATGTTGTTTGAAACTAACCAACTCACAAATTATGATATTTTCAATTTATAGATCACCCAATGGAGATGTAAATCTCTTCTTGGACAATCTCCAGGATACCCTTGTTAAAACAACCAAACAATTTCCAAAAGCAGAAATTGCTCTTTGCGGAGATTTCAACATTAACATGTTATTAAATCTACCGCACAGACACGCCTCCTAGACATGATCGAATCTTTTAACATGGTTGCTTCCATCAACACTCCTACTCGTATACTTGGCAATAGTAGTACCCTCCTTGATAATATATTCACTTCACTGAATCAATCCTGTTATAATACCAAACTATTGCATCCACACTTCTCAGATCATGCAGCCATTCTTCTAGAAATTAAATCGCAAGAGCATTCCTCCCCACAATTTAGCGAAAAAAGGAAATTCAATAAAACAAATATCAACTTTTTCCTAAAGCTACTCGAGGAAGAAGAATGGCCTAATACATACTCGGACGCAAAACGATGCACTAAATACCTTCCTAATACATTCCTAAGTCTTTTTAACAAAGCTTTCCTAAAACTCGTCAAAAACACAACAAAACCTGACCCAAGTCCTTGGATTACCAAAGAGCTACGGAAGAAGGCAAACATCTCAGAAATCTATATCAGATGCATAAACTACACCCTCCAGTTCAAACTACTCTGACGATTATAAAGCCCTCAAGAAAATTCACTCCCTCAAACTTAGAAACACCAAAAAACAATTTTATTCACAAAAAATTGAAAGGGCTGACAATAAAGCAAGAGCATCATGGCAGCTAATAAAATCACAATCTTTAGCCCCACAATCGCGTGATGACCTTTTGCTAAACATAGAAGGCTCACTAGTGTCAGATCCGAACATAATATCAAACTATTTAAATAACTACTTTATAGAACCGGGAATTAAAAACAGACCACAACTTCATCATAATATTGCAATGCCCCCACAACAACAATCCCTCAAATCACTCACTCAATGTTTCTTTTCGACACCACCTCAACAGAAATTGCAAAAATTATTAAATCGTTAGGTAACAAACAATCTTCCGGACTAGACGATGTCCCCACTGCAATTTTATCAAAATGTTACAAATCCATTTCCATTCCCCTATCATTAATAATAAACAAATCATTTGAAACTGGTATTTTCCCTTCAAAGCTGAAAGAAGCTAAAGTTATTCCACTTTATAAAAAAAAAGGGTTCTCTAAACGACCCAAACAACTTTCGCCCAATATCTCTTCTCTCTTCCTTCTCAAAAATCTTTGAAAAAGCCTTTTATGCCCGCTTAACCTCTTTTATATCCAAGCACAATATAATATCACTAACCCAACATAGTGCCAAAAAGGCAAATCAACCACCACAGCTATTTTTTCACTTCTTACAACTATCCACGATGCACTTGATAAAGGGGACGTTCCCATAGGCATTTTTTACGATCTTAGTAAAGCATTTGACACCATCGATCACTCTATCCTACTATACAAATTAGAATCAATGGGAATCAGAGGCCAGGCCCACTCCTGGATCTCCTCTTACCTATCTGACCGGTCTCAAATAGTCGAAATCCGCAAACTCAAAAATAACACCTACCACCCTTTTCATTCTCAACCGCTGATCCTGAAAAGTGGTGTCCCACAAGGAACCATTCTTGGACCACCCTTCTTCCTCCTTTATGTCAACGATATGCCAGAATGTTTCACCACTGGTATACTAACACAATACGTCGATGATTTCAGCCATATACTCACAGCACAAAAAGGAAAATCTTTAGCACCACTCTCACAAATGTCCAACGAACAAACTTCCATAATGTCACAATACTGTAACAAAAACCTCCTTTCTCTTCAACCGTCAAAAACGGTGTATTTAAACTTCCACTCACAAGTTCCACCCACCGAAAGCCTCCTCATTCGCATCTCATCTAAGAGCATTGCCTGCTCTGACGCCATCAAGTTCCTGGGTCTACATATGACTGACACTCTTGATTGGACAGACCACATAGACGCTGTTTGCTCAAAGATAAAGAGTGGATGTTTCCTCCTCAGAAGAATTAAAGCCCTAGTCAGCCACAACGTCCTTATTCTCATATACCATGCTCACATCCACTCACACATATCATACGGACTTATTTTCTGGGGAAACTCGCCACAAGCTATAAGAGTTTTTAGATTACAAAAACGGGCCATTCGAATTATAGTAGGAGCCTCTTGGCGTACCTCGTGCAGAAATATCTTCCCCACCCAAAAAATCTTGACCTTAGCAAGTACTTTGATACAACTTGCAGCAGTCTTTGTCAAATCAAACCCTCACCTCTTCAAATTAAAACTCAACGATTCATGACCATGATACACGATCGCAATCAAAAATTCATGTCCCAACTCATAATACAACGCGTTTCTCCAAAGGACCTCATTACCAATGTCTAACAATCTTCAATCATATACCCCCAGAAATTAAAAATATACAATCCCTAGACTCTTTTAAATATACATTGAAATCATTTCTTATAAAGCGTTGCTTCTACACCATCAATGAATACCTTCATCCAGCTGACGTTTAACTTAATCTTGTGCCCGAAATATAAATACCCCACCCATAGCTTTACACTCAACTTTCCGGCACACTCCGGAAACTATGATGTATTTTCATGAAAATAATTTAATATAAATAAACAATTCAAAAAAAAAATAAGTATTATGTATAGAAATAGAAGGAAAGATATTATGAAATTATGAAATGTATATTTTAATGTATATTTTTTATAAAATTGTTAACAATTATGTATTACTCTCCATAGGCTAGGCTATTCACTTTCTCTAAAAAGAGTTATACTTATGCAATGTATGAGTCAAGGTGAATAAAGTTATTGTTATTGTAGTTAGATCTACACCCCGGGGCACAACATTTACGTGGCATTTTATAACGTGAATCACAGTTTACTTTACAATAAGCAAAATAGTATCAACGTACTTTTAAAACAGTCATTTTTAAAACAAAACATGGTTAGGATTGGATATTGCTTTACGTCTCATATTTATGCAACTTGGCTAATCGAGACGAAGGGAGGGACGTAAGGTAGACGCGGGGGGACAAGGGGTGGAAAGGCCTGTGCTGGTCAGAACCAGCCACAAGCATATGGGGAGGGCAGGGTTCCCCCACGTCGTTGGTCGTCTCCGTCTGTGTCGTCATCCGTCCGTGTTGTCTTTTGTCGTCGCCGTCGGGAGGTAGTCAAAGGGAAGGGGTTCCCCGACGACGACCCAGAGCTCCCCCATTAGTTTCAGGGAGTGAAAACTCCCCTTTTCCCACGGGCCAAACCGCGAGAAGGTGTCGAGTTGGAATTTGAAGGCCATGGTTAGGGTATTACACTATTTGCACACGAAAATATTATTATCACTCTCTAGGAATAAACCGATGTAATACATTATACAAAATGCACTTGAGTTCACGCGGACTTTTAACTCTACTGCCCGCACGTTGGTCTTGTGGTTAGCGTATCTGCTTCCAATGCAGAAGGTCCAGGGTTCGATTTCCCGCAAAAGTCAGAATTTTTTAACTTCTGATTTGGACTTAAGTCCATCAGTTTTTTGTCTTAGGAGTTTGTAAACAGTGACTTTGGAGCCGTCCTAGCAACGAAGCAAAATAAAAATTTCAGAGTTGTTCTGAATCGGCCTTGTAGATTCTGGCGTTGATTCGCGGGTGTTCGCACTGTCCATACCACTGATTGCTATATTTCCTATTGAAAATATCGATCTTTGGTTGGTTATCGCTCACTCGTCGATTGCGTCGGGGCCTGCAGGGTTGGCTTGGTCGCTTTGATTTAAAGTCCCCCACTGAAAATCAGTTATATAACTGAGTGAGTAGACTCTAAATAAAATTTATTATTTATTTTATTATAAAATTCGGCTTGGAGAAGATGTTGACACAACTATGTCGAGACGTGAACTAATTGAATCTGTATTGAAGACGAAATATACCTACCATAATAACTCATGTGTGATCATACGGAAATAAGTATTACTTGGAAATTGGAAATTAAAATATGTCCTCAATGGACCTGATATACAATGCAAGCAACGCTGGACTAGGATTCTCAAAGGAATTTTGATTACTATCTTACCTTACAGGAAGTGCAAACTTTTTCAAGTCTGTGCACACTGCACTGTACTATGTTGTAAAGTAGGTATTTGAAAGTAGCATGCATCAGATGGCCAGGAATGCCATGGAAACAAATGAAATTGGGAGATGTTGTTTAGCGCGCAATGCTACAGCATAGCGCGTAGAGCTGAGAGTCGGCCTCCGCTCGTGACGTCACAGCGAGAATCAGCAGCCAAATGCAGGCCTGGAGAGCGAAGCGATATATCTAGACGCCGTTGGTACATGCCTGTCTCGTAAACACTCTAAAGAACCCTAAAACCACACAAACTAAATATCTTCAAACTTTCCTCCAGGCTTCTTTCATCGGCCCAAAGAAAGCCACGCATAGTGGCTGACACATGTGTCTGGAATTTGGGGAAGGCACCGAACTCTATTTTATTTTGTTGGCAAATAGCCAAATTGTCACCTATGGCAACCTTTTTGGCTTTCGGCAGTTTGGAAGTTGGGGTTTGCGTTTCTCGGTGCGCAGTTTGCAGTCTATATTAAACAAAAATTCATGAAAAAGGCAATATCTGCGACACTCCAGTATCGTCACGAAAAACCCTCACTATACATATAAAAATATCACTCGAAAACTAATGAATTACACCTCTCAGAGTTCTTGAGTTTATGTCATCAACACGTTTTTAACAGTTTTAATGCACTTTACGTGCAGTTGCGATATGACCTCGCCGCCCCGCACCTTTGACTACCTCCATCACTCGCACAAAAACGCCTCGCCTGCGGCTCGCAGTCGGTCTGCCGTTCTTGTCGCTGGCGGACGTGTTTTCCCCGCTCTGCAGTCTGTTCGTGTTGGGCCTCCACAGTACACGGAGTTAGCTTCTGTCCTGCGAATGTGTTTTGAGCATTTCTTTGTTGTTATTTTCTCGCGTCGTTTCTCTTAAATATTTGTGAACTTTGGGGGGGATTGACTGTTCTGTCCAGCGGGTTTTGTTTGTTAGCTGTTTATTCTGTCATGCTTGTCAGTGAATCGTTTATTAGTGTTGGTTTTTGTCAGTTCTGTCTGTACAGCTTGAAAGATTGATGTTCAGAAAGTGTAGGTTCTGTTCAGTGTGGGATGAGAGCCTAATCACACAAATGAGGTACCGGTTTCTGTGCTTGGGTTTTTGTTATACCGAATTCCCTGTGTATGTGTTGCAAATTACTCTTGTTTTGAAGCACTACTTATATAAGTTAGTGTTACAAAGGGCCCCGGTTATTTCAATGTCCAGTTAAAGGGGCAAGTAAATTTAATGACACATAACTTGTTTCACTATGGAAACCACCAATCAGAAACCGTGTAAATATTTACTGAGAGGACTAACGGGCAGAGAAATGTTAACTAGACATTGAAATTCTGGACCTAAGTGGGTTATTGACGCTCTAAATTTGTGCCCATGTTTATCAAAGTCCAACTCGAAACCTTCTCGTGGTTTGGCATGTGATTAGGGAGTTTTACTCCCTGAAACTAATGGCGACCTCTGGGTCGTCGTCGGGGAACTTTCCCCCTTTCCCCACCCCGCACCTCCCGACGGCGACCAACAATGACAACACGGACGAATGTGGACACAGACGGGGGACGACCACGACGTGGGGGAAACCCCTGCCCTCCCCATTTGCTTGTGGCTGGTTCGACCAGCACAGGCCTGTTCTCCCCTTGTTTCCCTACGTCTTCCCTTACGTCCTTTCCTTCGTCTCGATTAACCAAGTTGCATAAATATGAGACGTTAAGCAAATCCAATCCAAGGCATGTTCAAAATTTGTTCCTGTTATTTATATAGGTTCGATGCGGGGATCTGCATAAATAAGTTATGGGCTGTCCGATGCGTGCTAGATAAAACGTCTAAAAGATAACGGTACAATTCTTTGGTATATGCAACCAAATTAAATGACTTCATGAGAGATCTTCATATCTCTTTGTCTCAGTTGGTAAAAAGTGAAACTAGTCTACACTCTTCATTTGTTGCAATGTTTTAATTAAATTGCATTACAAGAGAAAATATAAGCACGCCAAAGAAGCTACAGAATTATCTGCATAAACAATTCAATGGTGGTATGAGTTGGGCTCCGTGGCGGTAACTTAAAATGAAAAAGTACGTTCTACAAATTGCTTTTGAAATTCAAGATAATATATATTACCTAATTTCCTTTTTAATTTGTTTGTTGTTGTTGTGTTTGTTGGGTCATCAAATTCCAACTCGCAACCTTCTCGTGGTTTGCCCCGTGATTAGGGGAGTTTTTCTCCTTGAAACTTATGCCGAGCTTTGGGTCGTCGTCGGGGAACTTTCCCCTTCCTTTGACTACCTCCCCGACGGCGACGACAATGACAACACGGACGGATGATGAGGCAGACTGAGACGACCACGACGTGGGGGAACACCTGCCCTCCCCATACGCTTGTGGCTGGTTTTGACTAGCACAGGCCTGTCCACCCCTTGTCCTCCCGCGTCATCCCTTACGTCCCTCCCTTCGTCTCGATTAGCCAAGTTGCATAAATATGAGACATTAAGCAATATCCAATCCAATCTAATTTGTTTGTTGATGCAGATGGTTGTTCAATTAACAAACCGAAAATTAATAATGTATTCAGTATCATGGTGATTGGTTATTCTGGATATTAAATAATGGACATACAACTCTTTATGGTGAAGATTGATTTGCTTTCAGTAAAAATTACAATATGCCCATTTTGTTTCACTGGCTAAAATTAGCAAACTATATTGCTTTACTGTATTGTACATGTATACAAGCATACACAATATAAATGGTCCCAATATACTTATACTAAACAGTTATAAATAACAAAACGTGTACTCCAAATGAGCATGAATATAGTTAAACATCTCTCTTGTTTTCTTTATATAATAAAAGTTATAGTATGCCATTTGAGTGCCGGATTACTGTCCAAAGGGCAGACTGTACGACGATAAAAGGGTATCGGTTTGGTAGACAACTGACAGTACCGGATCGGTAACAATCTGGTGCTGGTTATTAATACAAGAATACATATGCAACGAAAGGGGAAACGCAGATAATGGAACGGTGACGAGACGGCAATCATGAAAACACGCAAAACGGCACACGGCAGTAAATTGACATTGCGGTAACAAACAAGCCTACCCCTCTGGCAGAATATGAATTGATTTTCGTGTACTGTTATATATAATGTAAGGGCATTGCTTTTCCCTCTTATAATAGTAAAATCTTTGTATGCATTTCATACTTCATCCTTCATCTACTGTATAATTCTTGGTCTGTTTATACATTGTTAATATCGGTTGGCTTGGTTTCTTTGGTTTGATGTCCCCCACTGGAAATCAGTTATATGATAAGAGTGGGTACACCCTAAATTAAAAGAGCGGGAAAACACTCAAATCGAGTGAAATTTCGCTCCTTTTTTAGCTTGTATTGCACCACTCTTTCTGAGTGACCACCACTCCTAGAATTGAGTGAAATAATTCCACTCAATTATAGAGCGAAATTTTCACTCTGAAATAAGGGTGATAATCGCTTATAAAAGATCGAAATTCACTCAAATAATAGCGATATTTTGGCTTCAAAGATACTCTCTATTTAGGCTATTAATAACTCAAATAGAAGCAAAAATCACTCAAAATTGAGACAAACTAACTTCCCTAAAAAAATATCGCAATTCAATCAAAAAGTAGCGGTGGGAGGGAAAGGGAGATAAATCGCTCAAGTAGCATTTAAATTCAGTATACGTATTGCATATAGGTACACATGATATATTATGTTATTTTCAACTCATGTTAATAGGTCAATATCTTAAAACTACAAAAAAGTATTATAGCAGCTGTATGCAAACATCACATTGATATGTTGATGGACGACTGCGTTCTCTCTCTTCACTGTGGACGCCTATGAAAAAGGGATGCATATAATAATTTCCATTAAGTTTTATCTAGGCCTACACAGGATATATTATGTGTTTTCAACTAAAACAATGAAAACACAATGAACTATTCGTGCATATAGAAGTACAGCAGATGTCGACATTTCGGCCCTACCTTTTATTTTTCGGCGTTTCCGCAGAAATGCCCTTCCTATTAGAACGTTGCACACTTCATCACTACACCAGTAATAACTATTTTTCCTTGAAGACTTACACTGACAAACGGCAATGCGCACACGGTCAAGAACTACAGACACTGACGAGTGAGTTGGTTTCGACGATGCTGGACGTGTTCAGAGGACCGTTGATATATATTGGAATGCCCTACCTCGTTCTTTTTCATGAGAACATGACAAGCAATTATTACCAGTGACATGTTTGAAACGTCGCCGGTAAATCTCTGCTATTCATCCCCTAGACTTGGCACCGATCAGGACAATACAGTAGACATACAATAAGGAGAAGCCCTATTCATCGCTTAGATAAATCTCAACACTAATCTCTTGAACAAGCTTTATGCATCGCTCACTATTGACTCAACATCGCTAACTAAAGAGCGGTGTCACATGGTCACTCAGCACATTTGAGCTAAATAATGATCACCCAATACATCGAGTGACAATTCCAGTTAAAAATGAGTGACGAACACTCAAAACGAGTGAAGTGACCATCCGCTCGGCGTATTGAGTGAAACAAACCACTCAAATAATTTAGCGTGTAGACTCTAAATACATTTTTTTTTTAAAAATCTGATAACATGACGGGTCCGGCAAGTCGGTGTTAATAAACTCTGTGTGCCCTAGAAAATCTGGTGATTTGCCACCCCTGACCCGACTTATGTTGGAAGCAAGTGTAAGAAATATATGTAACTTATATTATTCAATCTGAAAGATTGTGCTCGGAGGGTGAGAGTATAATAAAAAAAAAAAAAAATTATACCTACACATTATTTGGCTTTGCATATTAAAGCGTAGGCGCCTTGCCTGTAATTAGAAAAAACAACAACAATAAAAAAAAAACAGGGCGCCGCCCGGCTGATAATTTAGAAGCGGGGCGCCGAGTCTTTTTATACAAATTATTGTCATTTTTGGAAGTTTTGAACTTTTTTGATGTTTGTTTCAACATTTGCTTGATGTTGGTCCAGCCAGTGGTAGAATGTTAGCTTCGGTGCAACAAACATTAGTGAATATGTCGAAGCAAATGTCACCTGTTTCACAACTTGTGCGGGAAACTTAGGCAGCAGTAGTAAGCGTTAAAATATCTTGCTTCATACCCTCAGATTTAATTAAGGTGTTTGTTTTCTTTCCAATCAGACACTATTCACTTCAACCGACGAACTAATCATCAATCATCGAGGAACATACGGGAACTTTCATTTTCTTGAGTCAAGTTCCCTGGGCCACTGCAGGAAGTATAGGATGTATTTTTCTTGTCCCTCGGCAATCGTACTAACAAATATACACCATGATGTATTGTTTCCTTCATTTAACTCAATTCACTATCTTTGTTTGAGTCATCGGCCCAGAATAGGTTCATCTAATATTCTAAAATCTTCGTAAGGCCGTGTCCACGTGTAAAGGAAATGAAACCGAAGAATTGCTGGAAAGATTCAGCTACTGAAGACGATTTACTGTATAATGCGTTATTTTCTGGGTATTTTCTATTTGGTCGTTTAAATTGTTCTTGATCCACAAATACAGCTGTACAATGATGGCTTAAACATTTGCAAACATCCTTTCTTGGACACAGAAGCAGCTTATTACTTGATGGGTTATTTCCCACATCAACTCCGGCATCGTTCGCATACTGCCGGGCAGGCCATCAAATCCAACTCGCAAACCTTTCGTGTTTAGGCCTGTGATTAGGGGAGTTTTACTCCTTGAAAAACTAATGGCGAGCTCTGAGTCGTAGGGGAACTTTCCCTTCCTTTGACTACCTCCCCGACGGCGACGACAATGGACAAACACGGATGATAGATTATAACAAATATTTCAAGATAAGAAGTGCCACAAACATGTGTGAAAATAACCGATTATGTAACAATATTAAAATAAGACGCTATTTCATACCACGCCATGCATTTTGTACACCACACAAACAAAGTAGAACTAATGCGTTAAGTAAAAGGTATCTGAATTGGATTCTAGCTGATATTCCTGTATAATAATTTTTCGCGCCTTTCCCGGCGCTATTTGGAGTTATATTTTTCTATTAGCGATTGGTATTTCTTGTTTCGTATTCATAAGTTGCAAATTGTTATCACCTGTTTGAATTTCTGCCTATCAGAACGTCATTTCCTGGTTTTCTCGTCGTTCGACTTATGCAAGCAACTGTCATGCAGTTCGCCTCTCGCCTTCACTCGATGAAAGTGCAAAGTTCGTTTTCCGTCTCAAACTTTTCTCGTCGCACCTCGCAACGCACGTGTCCGCTCTCCGGACATTGCACTCACTGTACGTATTTCAAGTTGTGTAGCCGCCTGCCGCGTCCGTCTTGAAGACAACGACGGATTCCGAGTGCAGTCCTTGGTTCGACTTGCCTTCCAGGCATTCTCTAACTCCTAATCATCTTCCAAACTCGCGTTCTATCACTGTTCTCTCTCGCGGTGGCTTAAATCTCGCCCATCGTACTTACCTCTGCACTGCCTCATTCAGCCTACGTCAAGATAGGGGTAAAGTTCAGATCAAAATATATACAGTCCATTATTATCGGAGTTGAGCACCCGGCTCTGAACCATGGTCCTCCGCAGCCGGATGCGTCCGGTGATTTCCGCATTTTTCGCAAATATTTTCTCATTCAAGGTTAGGTCCTTGTTGGTCATCGCACTACCACACAGGTGTTGAGTGTTGTATTTTAGTTTTCCGCTCTCGTGTTTCTGGTTGATGCGCTATGTCAGTGTAATTGTCTCTTCGTTGTTTCCTCTTATTGTTGATACTTGTAATCTCCGTTCATCATGGAAATAGTTGCAAGCTCAGCAGAAAAAAGTTAGTTGCTCGACGCGAAGTTTATATTCGCGTCCGTTCAGCGAACGTACAATGCGTCGAAAAAATAAAACCGATTCAATTGAGCATTTAGGCCCCGTTTTTGATAATTTGTTCTCCAATTGGGAATCTGGATTTCCCGCGAAAATCAAATGTCCATTGCCCGAACTCAACACCAAGTAGTCTTCCCGCTCTAAATCGACGAATAGACAAGTTCAGACAGTTTTGAAACGCTTTTCTTTGCTGTAAAAAGTTCGTTATACTACGGTTGATACAATAAATTCAGCGCCCTGTTGTGACTCAACCTGGTCCTCTGTCCGCCCTCAGTTTCAACCCTCTCTTGCATTGCAGTCATAGATCTTCCCAAGTTCAAAGGAGACATTGCAAAGGGCCCGAATTCTATTCTCTTTTCAAAAATCTCTGATCGATGATAATAATCATAAGTAATGTTCAAAAGTTACACTATTTAACAAAACTCATTGTCTGAAACTCCGTTGGCCCTCATCCAGAGTTTCAATAACTGAAAGAAAATTACCCCTCGCTCTGAACACTCTCATCTCTCGTTATCAAAAACAAGCGATTACTAGGGAGTTGTATGTCCACAAAGATTTAGATTTTGTTCCTCTAAAAACGTCATTCCTAGACGGTCTTCAAGCGGTTTCTAAAAACACATCGCAACTCTGTCGAATCTCTGAAGCTCTGAATATTTCCGATTTAGGTGATTTCTTATTGTTATGTTTGGCATTAGCTAATATCGATAGCGTCATCTCGCAAGGCTTTGGAAAACAGGACAAACATCTAATTCAACTCCCGATTACAAAAATCGCTAACGAATTTCCGAAGGACCAATTAGAACGATGGAGTTATGTGCTGTTCGGGAAAAAAGTTCTGTTACTACCGTCAAAAGTTCTCTCCCTTCAAGGCGAATCCAACACTGTTAGTGTCGGCACCTGCCTCGAACAACAGTGTGCAAGCGAGCACCCTAACTCATCTCGTAATCACTCTCATTCAAAATGTGTCCGCTGTCCTGGTATGTAAGGCTTCTCATACATTGTACCAGTGCAATGTTTCCGTGTTTTAACATAGACCAACGTTATGACATCCTCTCTCTCTGCTCTTCCCTGCGCCATTAAACGCTGTTTAATTGTATGGGCGAACACCTGCAGATCCCAATGCACTACACGAATCATGTTCTGTGTGTCAAAGATCTAAACATCATTCTATGTTACATTCTGAATCGCTCCGTCTCTCGCTGACGATACTCCTGTCACGAGCAAGGTCCTTCAGCGCCCCAGGCTCTTTATGCAAGTCCAGGCCTTCGAGCCCACTCATCAAACTGTCATACTAGGGACCGTTCGCGCACTCATTAGTGACGCGCACGGGATCATGCAACCCTTTCGCGCGGTTGTTGACTCCGGGTCACAAATCTCTGCTATCACTAGTCGTTAGTGCAACGTTGGGCTTGAAAGTCAACCAGCCACCGCACAACTGTCAGGTGTCGCGACAAACTAATACTCGAGGCATGGTATTGTCCCCCCCCCCCCCCCCCTGCAGTTTAGATTCTCAGGCTCTCTGGGCAACCCTCTATGCATGTAATGCACACGTTCTCTCAACTATTGCCGGCAAATTTTGCCTACATCCTCCGTGTCCAATGACGTCAAGAGCGCTATATGACCTTGACCTCGCTGACGATCGCTTCAATGTTACCAGGGCCCATTGATGTCCTCATGGTGCGATTCTCTACTCAGACTTCTCTGTAAAACCGGACACCGATGTAGGCAGCAAAACCTGCCGCACTCAAAACGGTTTTGGTTGGGTAATCTTCAGTCCGGTCCACGCACTAAACCGGCACCTGAGTCAATCCTACTCATTTCTCGCTGTGACAAGCTCCCCCGTTGGAACATACTCTCCGTCTCTTCTGGGATTTAACTAGAAGAAAGTCAGTTGCGACCTCCCTCTCTGGAAACCAATGGATTCGCTCGTTGAAGAGCACTCATTAAAACGCATTCTCGCGGACCCCCTTGGCGCTACTCGGTTTCGCCTTATAACATTCAAGCCTGATTGCGTCATGCCAGGCTACAATCGTGACGTCGCGCTCCAAGACTTCTTGTCAGTTTAGAGCGTCGTCTGAAGCGTGATCCTACACTTCATGACTCCGATCATGAGTTCATGAGTGATTACGCTTCGTTCATGCAATGTAAGCCTTCCTCTCGACTCTGCGGTCTGTTTGGGGGACCCCTCGCTCCGATCGATTCAGTTCCACACCCTGCCCTGGTAGGTTGCGTCTCGCCAAACGCGTCCATACTCTCCTACATCGCGCGGCATATTCGGACCACTCGGGTGTCTCACCCTTTCGTCTCCTGGATGAAGGGTTCATGCAGAATCTCATGCTCTGCGCGTGGAGGGGATGAATCACTCTCGGAATCACTCCTCAGAATTGGCTCACTGCCATTGAAAGCGGGCCCAAGTGAGTGATGTTCATGTTCCGCGTAGCCTTGTCATGGAACGAGCAACATACCGCTTGTAGGTTGCGACGCCTCCGAGAAGGCCTATGCTGCCACTCTTTTAATGGCACGTTGAGACGTGCTCGCAATCTCACGTCAGATTGTTGAGAGCCAGGAGCAAGGTCGCGCCCGTCAAGCTGCTCACTGTGCCAAGTTGGAACTCAGTGGAGCATTGTTATTGTCTAGGGTGCTTAAAGACACCTACCCGCTCTCAAGCCTTGCACATAGAAAAACAGTGTTGCTAGACACTGGACTCCCATATCTGCTCGCTGGCTCTCAGTACCCCCCCGCCACCAGCTGAAGACATCGTCGCCAATCGGTAGTCGAAATACTCGAGACCACTTCTCCCCTGAATTAGGGCTCATGTTAGTTCTTAAGAGAAAACCCTGCGATGCGCCTCTCGGGGGCGCTCCCCTGACCTGTTGAACCACCCAATATGGTTCTCTGGTACCCCTTCATGCGTTCTCCCCCCTCCACGTGGTCCGCTCGTCCCTTCGGTTTGAACCCAGCACGACTTGCCGAGCTGAAAGCGTCTCACACGGAGCTGATAACACTCATGATCCGTCATTGATCCATGCTTGTCAAACTGAGAGTTTCTCCTCGCTCTTGAAAGCCAAGCGCGTGTTCGGTCACGTAGGTACGCTTTTCCAGCATCCTTGCTGCTCGCCGCAAGTAACCTTGCCCCCCCTCTGGTCCTCTGCTTCCCGTCGATCTGAGGACGCGATGCGCCTGTTCGTGCGCATCACTCAGCAGCAGACTTCGCTGATGAGTCTCAAGCAAAACTGGCTAAAACACTGCGTTCGTGACCCCCGCATCGCCCCCTCAAGCCTTCATGACTCCCGTGGGTTTGTCAGGGTGGGCGGCAGGCTTCATATTTCTTCTCTACCGAAGAAGCTCGTCATCCCCTCTTGCTTCCCAAGGAAGCGCAATTTGTCCGCGCTCTTGTGTGATTCGCCTTCCATCTCTCCTCTTGCACTCTGGCCCCCGCACTGTGCAAGCTTCTCATTCAGCAGATGTATTGGCATTATCTCTCTGCGTGGTTTGTTACGGCAACGCACTTCGTGCTGCTTAACTGTTCAAATTCCGCGCCAAGGCCTTAATCAGCCAATTATGGCCAATCTGCTGAATCTCGCGTTAGCCTTCGCCGCATGACCGTTCCTCACGTGGGCACAGACTACGACTGGCCCATTCTCAGTGAAGACGAGTCCTCGTCGTAATGCTCCATACGTCAAAGGCTACTGCTGTCTCTTGTCTGCATGGCACCAAAAGCTGTGCACCTTGAGATGGTCTTGCCTGTCACTGAAGGTTTCCTGGCCTGTCTGATCGGTTCTCGCCCGGCGTGGGACGCCAGCTCACATTTACTCCGAACTGTGCCAGTAAATACGTAGGTGCTGCCGCCGCTCGCGAGATCTACGATTCTCTCACGGCAGCTGAGACCGCCATCGCGGACCCGCTTGCACTACGTAATGTTAGGGACGCATTTCAACCCCCCCTTACGCTCCTAATTCGGTGGACTTTGGGAAGCCGGGGTAAAAATCCGCCAAGTACTCTGCATAGATAATTAAGGACTCCGCCCTTAATTACGAGGAGTACTCATACCCTGTTTCACGCATCGAAGCCGTGTTGAATAGTCGTTCCGCTTTGTGCCACTTTGTTCGACACCCTGGAGGCCAGATTCCTCTCTCACGCACATTTGTTGATCCCCCGCCCTCGCTTCTCGCACCCCCGAAGTTGCTGTCGTCGAGAATGCCTCTCACCTCTCTCGTTGCTTCAAGTCCGTCAACTGCATCAAAGCTTTGGACACGTTGGTCCTCTGAGTATCTGCACACGCAGATTGCAGTGGGGAAGTGGGTGCGCGCCGTGCCCGCACCTCAAGGTCGGTGACGTTGGTCTTCGTGTTGGACCCGCACAACCCACTCCTTTGTCTTGGCCTATTGGGCCGGGGTGGTACAAGTGTGCCCTCCCGGAGACAAAAGGACAACGTCATCAAGAGTGCGTCCGTTCGGGGGGGGGGTGGGAAACTCCAAAGGAGTGTTTACCCGTCCGGTGAACAAGTTGGTGATCCTCCCTCCTCCTTAGTTATTCGTTTTGGCTACGGTGTTTATAGTTGTAGTCTTAGTTATTCTCTTGGTCCTATCTAAAAATATCCATTTAGGTGGGCGGTATGTTCGCGCCTTTCCCGGCGCCTATTTTGAGTAGTATATTTTCTCTTAGCTATTGGTATTTCTTGTTTCGTATGTCATAAGTTGCCACATATTGTTATCACCTGTTTGAATTTCTGCCTATCAGTGACGTCATTTCCTGGTTTTCTCGCGTTCGACTTATGCAAGCATCTTGGTCCAATGCAGGTTCGCCTCTCGCCTTCCACTCGATGAAGTGCAAAGTTCGTGTCGTCTCAAACTTTTTCTCGCTCGCACTCGCAACGCACGTGTCCGACTCGCCGGACATTGCCTCCACTGTACGATTCAAGTGTTGTAGCCTGCCTGCCGCGTCCGTCTGGAATACAACGAACGGATTTTCGAGCTGCGTCCTTGGTCGACTTGCCCTCCAGGCATTTCTTTAACTTCCTACTAATCTTCCCAAACTCGAGTTTCATCCCTGTTCTCTCTCGCGGTGGGCTTAACATCTCGCCATCGTACTTACCTCTGCACTGCCTCCTCAGCCTACTGTCAAGATTCGGGGTAAGTTCAGATCAAAAATATATACAGTCCATTATTCCGGGAGTTTGAGCACCTCGGCCTCGAACAATATAATTTAGTAACGTTATCTGTTCTTACAAATCAATAATAACTCGGACACAAGTACGATACTATAATCCTTCGATTTATTGATATGAAACGGAACATTACCACGCGTACTGCGGATACCACAATTACAAACATACAATGAAACAATCGGATATCGGAAACATTCTTACTCTGGCTTCAAACTACTTATGCGCGATGGGGCCTACCCACGCCATAATGTCTCGTCGCTAGCTCGCGAGAATCTCGTATCAAGCTCGTTCGGGGCCATGCGGGAATATTCAAATTACAAATGATAGTTCGGAAATCGCTCACACTCGGGCATCCTGATAAATTAAAATTGTCCTCATTTCCAGTTTAGTTATACGATTAGTCATGCACAGATGATTACATAGAATTATCAATTACCTTAGTACAGAATCTCAATACAATTCCAAAAATTCAAATGGTAAAACGAAACACAATTATTTAGGTAACATAATCTAACATTACTCATTATCTGATATCATACTCAGTTGATAATGGGTGGATGATCGGGACTGGTGGCGATATTGTCATAAATAACGAATGTAACTGCTGATTGATGTTGAATCAGCGGTAGGCTTATATCTGGGGCGTAGCCTGTTTGATGTTGGTTGTTACATTCACCATTAAGTGACCAGGAAAGCTGATAGGTGGTTCCAGGATGTGGATTAGAGTTAGGTTCCGAACACAATTAAACTCCTGATTCAACCAAAGAGACACACTGTATTTGCTGCATTAAGACCTACTCTGGTCATCAGCTCACCCATGTACGGCTATCGTGGAACGTGGATTCATCCCTTTGCTCTAAGTATAATTAGTTAACGTGAGCCCTAGGCTTACCCTCACCCTGAACCCCGGTATGGAGGAGTCGTTGCGGCCGTAGGTCCCCCTGGATAGACGTCGACGGTTGTACGGGGCGTCGGATGTCGTCGTGGGCGACGGCGGCCGTAGGTGTCGAGGGCCCGGTGGCGTCGGCGGTCGTTCTCGACGGTGGGCGTCGGTAGGTCGGCGGGCGTTATCGCGGTGGCGTCGGTGGGTTGTGGACGTCGGTGCGTGACGAGCACTCTTAATTCGTCTCCTCAGCTTGCGATTCTCTTAGGTGATTACTCGGTACGGACACCTAGTCCTGGTGATGTTTCTAATCGTTTGGGTTGGTCTTCGGGTGGGCAGAAGACACCTAGTCTTCATGCAACCAAATTCCAACTCCCCGATCCGCTCCCCCCTTTTGGGTCACCACCAAGCCTCGGCCCATGACTCCTTGTACTCTCCCCTTCCCATGAGGCTCAAGTCCATAGTCAGCACCCCCTCTCTCGTCCCCTCCTGATTCCTCCATGTCTGGTCGCCAACACGTGTCTTCTCCTAACTCCCACCATCGTCTTCAAGATGTTAGGTATGAAACTCCCCTCCTGGCCTCATTAATTATTCCTTGTCAACTTGTTGAACTACGTTCGCATTCTTCCAAAAAACAAAACGAACGAAAACTGTTTAATTATCGTCATACGTTTACTAGTCGCCACATTCCTATGTAAGAAACCCAAAACATTCGTTGTTTACAGAGATTGCGACGGGTGACAACCTAACACCGGGAGACTGAAACCATCCTTATGGTAAAACTAGTAACAAGGGTAAACTACCCTGTTACATGACACCCCCGGGTCCATCTTCCAGATGATCGACTCTGATCATTTAAAGGTAATAACGGCTTCTCAAGGAATTATTCCCAAGTCGCAATCTCCTCCTCTTGCCCAGATCTTCTCTCTTCCTCCTTTTGAATCCTCTCCCGCTACTCTTCATCCTCCCGAAGTATCCCCCCCGACGACATCAACCGTTCAAATCTCCATACGACACGCACAAACCTCCAATCCCAAATACCAAGATAACTGCTAAATCTAGCTGTAAAAACTACAAAAAAAAAAAAAAAAAAAGATAGAAAAAAACTTAGAATTTCCACGTTCTATCGACAACCATAGCACAGATTTACCTTTGACATACAATATGAATAAAAGAAAAAAAAAAAAACTCTGACCTCTACCTGACAGTAACTTTCCTAGGCAGCGAAAACCTCTGTAGGTCAGCATCTAAACCATTTCGTTTACACCTGAAAACTCGAATTTAAACTACACAGGCAAGCCAAGACAAACAAACAGAATATAGTTATTTTTTAAATTTTGCCTGTGCATACAACACATAAAAAAACAATCACAACACATTAAATCTACTGTCATTGCAAAGTAAATTTCATTCTTAAATCTCCTGTTTATAATTCCTCTTTTAATGAATAAATGACAGTGTGTCCGACGCGAAAGAGTAGTCCAGGACAATTCTCCGAGACTCGCCCCCGAATATGCGGGCAAGTACTGCAGCCCCTCGTGACAAGAGTCCAAACATGTAAGAAGCAAGGCGGGCCAAAAATACTAAAACAGACAACAAACTAGAACGAAATGTATCCAAAGACAACGTACACATCGTAACGTATTATTATTAACAGCTTTTCAATCATTACAAAAACAAGGCTGACGCGACATTCCACGCCAAGACCTTCCCACTGCTTCCAAACATTACACTCAGCACTAATACCGCTCCACTTAATTCTACTGAACTTGAAAATTATTACAATAATAACAAACAAAGTACTTGCTACTTATCCCAAAACTCCCAAAGTTTTGACGAATTTCTCATGAAATTAATCTTTTCAAATTTTTTTTAAAACATTACAAATTTAAAAAAAACAAAATAAAAATACTGACAAAAACCCAAATTAATTTATATAATAATTACATAATTTAAAATTACTCAAAGAAAAACATAAACACAAATGATGCTGCCAACTTGTCAGAGAGTTAGATTAAACCCACGTATCCACGTGTCGTACTTTTTATACTTATATACAAGTATGACCTCATCGCATTACAGCATGTTGCTGTCTAAATCCATGGCTCAGACATCCCTACTAAAAAATGAAACAAAAAAATTTCACACAACATGATTGTGCCTACTATTATATTTATACAATTTATCACCAACTGTTCTCCATAATTATTCTTCTTGAAACCGTACAGAAATCAACGCAAAATAAACAATACAGCAAATTAAAATTCAACTCAGACCATGAGTTGCCAACCGAAGCTACAGAATTAGAAAGTAACCCGCTTCCTTTCAACCACACCCACGCTTCCCTCCTTTGACTACAAGAAAAATAGACAAACTTAGGGTGCCCTATCTAACCTTAACCCTACTTATACTAAAATGTACTATATATAACTATACAATATAAATTCGTATGAAATAAACCTAAACAACGTGCACACAAGAAGCTGAAGGCCGACTCAATAATAACCCTACTTATTCTAGAACCTAATACTAGCATCCCGGACACCCCTAGCACAAAACACCACGAAGTACCAACCCTTAGCCAACCACCACCAACAATTCCAGGGTCGCGAGCCCCTACCTTGTTACATACCCAATCCACTAACTAACTCGCATTCCGTCCGGCAACAGCAAAATGGCAGAGACAAAACAGGGCAATGACAGTGATCCAAAGAGACTGACGCCCTAGTCAAAAGTCCACAAACAGTAGTTACAACCAGCATAAACAAGTACACCTGTACCCCACTGTGTGACCTATGACGTAAGCATGTCCACCTAGAACATCACACTGTGACCTAAATCTGTTTCCCCAGCCAGAGAAAAGAAAACTACAATTATTCTAGCCAGGTACGTAAGCACCCATCTCAAAATATAAAAATTGAAACCGTTAGTTTACAATAAAAAACCGATTGTTCTCAAGAAGATCCATTGCGTATGCACCTAGCAATATTGATCGACAATCCACACGTGCGATACAGCAAAATAAACAGCACAATGCCCTGCTGTCTGTAGCCAACACTATAGGCACCTAGCCAGTGAACGCAAGAACATACTTAACCGAGGCATGAACCAGGACCACCAATATCACACCGACCTTCCGAATGCGAAAACCATGGCCCCCACAACTCCTTGACACTCATATGATAAACCTACCTAAGGCTAATCTCTTGAACAAAACCAAAATTCAGTGGCCAAAAAACTTTGGTCCTACACTCAAATCAAGACTTTATGTCACCAGATATAAAAAAATATCCCAGACTGAACAATCACTCCAGAAACACAATCCCGGAACAAACCAAAAAACTCATAAGACCAAAAATGATAGTACCTAACTATAGTCATAGAATAATACCATCGATAATCATCAATTCGTCAAATATTCAAAAACATCTATTCTAAATCTATACATGACCACCTCATGACCTCAGACTGGTCATGAAGCAACAACACATCGAACGTAGCAAACTCGAATGTGCGAACGCCTAGATCAACAGCAACAATGACTCGTCCTTGCAACATCAACAGAAATAAGACCGCCGCCTGAGGGCAATCCCCTCGTTCCAACTAGCGACAGCAGGCCAGCCAGTGGAAGAAAAGTAGCCATCTAAAAAACTAGAACGAAAAGTGAAGTAAATAATTCATATTTACTGCTATCGTGCTGTGGCCTCCCACAACAAAAACGAAGACGAAAATACACCTGTAAATACGTACCGAACGACAACATTCTAGGCTACACCTTTTTTACACGTACAGGGTGCGTCAACGGTGCACCCAAACAGAACTAAACTACAGGGAGTTTTCCCCATGCCTAAAAACACCGGGGGACCGCGCAGCCACCGCGGGCTCTAGACCACATCACGGGCCGCCGTCCGAGCCGCGGCCTCGCCCCAGCCCGCGCACCGACCAATCAGGAGCCAGTACGGGCGCTACAGCAACATTGCTCGATCCCCGGTTTGCGTAAAAGACATCCCAGCAGAAGTTACTTAACTCGAAGCACAACATCACATATCAAAAACATTCCTAGCCTCTGCAATTTAGCTCAACATTCATAATAATCAACTATGCAAACGTCGACCAAAAAAAAACACCTAGACGGACCCATTTAATAATATTAATTACCGAGTAATTAAAATCAAAACATTCTAATCATCCATTGTTAACCCATTCAACAATCAAAATAATTACCAAGTAATTAACCATTCTTAACCCTTCACCACAAAACTAGAACACACCAAATCAGATCGGCGCCTGCACCATGTCATAAAAAACGAATGTAACTGCTGATTGATGTTGAATCAGCGGTAGGCTTATATCTGGGGCGTAGCCTGTTTGATGTTTTGGTTTGTTACTTCACCATTAAGTGACCAGGAAAGCTGATAGGTGGTTCCAGGATGTGGATTAGAGTTAGGTCTGAACACAATTAAACACCTGATTCAACCAAAGAGACACACTGTTAATTGCTGCATTAAGACCTACTCTGGTCATCAGCTCACCCATGCACGGCTATCGTGGATCGTGGATCCATCCCTTAACTCTAAGTATAAATTAGTTTTGCGTGAACCCTATGCTTACCTTCCCCCCGAAACCCCGGTATGGAGGATCGTTGCGGCCGTAGGTCCCCCTGGATAGACGTCGACGGTTGTAGCTGGGCTCGGATGTCGTCGGTGGGCGACGGCGGCCGTAGGTGGGCAGAGGGGGCCGGTGAGCGTCGGCGGTCGTTTCGACGGTGGGCGTCGGTAGCGTCGGCGGGCGTTATCGTCGGTGGCGTCGGTGGGGTTAGTGGCGTCGGTGCGTGACGAGCACTCTTAACTTTGTCTCCTCAGCTTGCGATTTTTCTTAGGTGATTACTCGGTACGGACACCTAGTCCCTCGTGATGATCTAATCGTTTTTGGGTTTGGGCTTCGGGTCGGCAGAAGACACCTAGTCTTCATGCAAGCCGAATTCCAACTCCCCGATCCGCTCGCCCTGTGGTCACCACCAAGCCTCGAACCCATGACTCCTCGCACTCTCCCCTCCCATGAGGCTCAAGGCCATAGTCAGCACCCCCTCTCTCGTCCCCTCCTGGATTCCTCCATGTCTGGGGCCCACAACACGTGTCTTCTCCTAACTCCCACCATCGTCTTCAAGATGTTAGGTATGGAACTCCCCTCCTGGCCTCATAAATATTCCTTGTCACTTGTTACTACGTTCGCATTCTTCCAAAAACAACACAACGTAACTGTTTAATTATCGTCATATGTTTTACATAGTCCCCCACATTCCTATGTAAGCAACCAAACATTCGTTGTTTACAGAGATTGCGACAGGTGACAACCCTAACACCAGGAGACGAAACCATCCTTATGGTAAAACTAGTAACAAGGGGAAACTACCCTGTTACATGACAATATGTTAATTCATTTGTCTGTAGTTGGTTCTACTGTTGCCGGTCCCCCCCCTCGTCGGTTGTCGCGGATGTGTTTTTCTGACTTAATGTTTGGATCGCTTCTTTGTTGCCTCCTTCATTGTCTCTATCGTCTTTTTCGTTGGAACCTAGAGAGCCTGAAACCTTATCCTTTTTTGTTCGGAAACCCTTCCCCTCACCATCTCTGCTTGAGGCTTGAGAGGAGCGTTGAGGACGCCGCAGTAGTGTCTCGCCCTCTGCACATTTCTTATTTTTTCTTTGTCATCCCTGGAGGTCTTAAGATTTCTGGTCTACACTCCAGATGTGTAGTTTTAGTGCCTTTATTGTTTGTTCTTTGTTTTTTAAATTTTTTTTTTCCTGGGGCCCCTTATAGGTCCAGAACCCCATCATGGACTTGGCCATGTTGACAAAATCCTCCCGCTTCTTCCTTAGGTCAGGAATTGACTCTGGAGTTGCCATTTTTCTCTGCAATCCTTGTCGGCTCGCTGCATCATCAGCACTTGATCCTCGATGCTCATCGTTTTGGTAGACATCAAAACTTGACTCGATGATCGTCTCCATTGTATCACCTTCATCTCCGGTTGGCGCTCAACTCAACGCATCTACGTGGCACAAAATTTTTGTTTCCTGCTCTATGCTTGATTTCAATTATATCATAATCCTGGATCAGATTATACCATCGCGCAATTTGCGGATTACGTGTTTTATTTGCGTTCATGTAGACTAGCGACTGGCATCGTTACAATCGTGAATCTTATTCCCATCAGAAACTGGCGTAATCTATCTAATGTCCCCATTATAGCCATCAACTCTAATTTTGAAAAATGGAATACGCGCCTGCTTCAGTAGTTTTCTTAGAAACGCAATAAACTAAATGAAATTTATCATCATTTCCTTTCTGCAGTATCATTCCCCCAAGACCATCAGCCGATGCTTCTGTATGTACTTCAGTTTCAGCTTTCGGATTGTAGAGCATTAAACTAGTTTTGTCAGAAGCGCAGTCTTCAAGTCTATAAAAGCATTTTCTTGATCTTGTTCCCAACTGAATGGACATGTCTGTTTAGTCAATCGAGTTAGGGCTTCAGCGCGTTTAGCATACATTGGTACAAATCTTCTAAAATATCCAGTTAGACCCAACCAACGTCTTACTTCATAAACATTTGTTGGTCGCGGAAATTCTTCAATTGCCGCAATTTTTCGTTTACCTGGTTCAAGTTGATTGTGCGAAATTACGATCCAAGTACTCGACTTCAGTTTTTCCAAATTCACATTTACTCAACTTACACGTTAGCTTGGCCTTCCTCAGGGCTTCAAGTACAAGTTCAAGTCTAGCGAATCAATTCAGTCCACGACTGGCGGGAATTAACAAGTCGTCTAAGTAGCAAAGTGCAACAGTATTGCGCACTTACCCAAAGCTAAGTTCATGACTCGTTGGAACTCACGTTGGCGCATTCCGGAGACCAAAAATCATTCTTTACATTTGTCCTGTTGTATCGGGTGTTATGAAAGCAGTCTTCGATTTGGATGCGTCACTCATCGGAATTTGCAGGTACCAGTGGGCTAGATCAAGTACAACAACATTTTACAGTTAGACAATTGTTCAAGCATGTCATCATATTAGATAACGCATAATTTGTTTTCACAGTTTGTTTATTCAGGCGTCTGTAGTCGACAACTAAACGATGTTCTCCGGTCTTTTTCTTTACAAGTGCACAGGGCTCGCATAGCTCTATTGAGTTTCAGTGATCACACCGTTTTCTTTCCATTCATTTACAATTTTACTTATCTCTTCTCTCTCTGATGCTGTGGTTTTGTATGGTTTATTGTAAACTGGTCTACTTCCTTCTTCTTCTATGATTTCCATTTCTGTAAGATTGGTTACATCCTAGCTCCGTCATGTCAGGGCGAAACAATCGCGGTAGCGGTTCAACAAACTCAACAGTTCATCTCGATTTTCTTGCGTTACTTGTTTCACCAATTTTTAAAATCTTCCGCAACGATTGGACGTTTACAATTTCCTTCTTGAGTCGTTAGTATCTCGTATTCTTCATCATAGAACTCTCAGTGGCATCGCGTCATTTTCATAATCGTAATTAGCTCTCCTCGACCAATACTTTTGTTTTTCGCATAACACCTCATTACACTCGGTATTCATTATAGGAACATCAATTTTTCCCTCACAACTCTTGAATAAACCCCATTGTATATTAATAGAGAATCATCTGGTGCATTATTCCTTACATTTACAAAGTTCACACGTTAGCTGCTAGTTTAGTGTTCGCGGTTGCACGTAACTTTACTTTATTATTACTTGTATACGACAGTTCCATCTGAGCAAATGGTTCATCTTCTTATCTCCGATAATAAGCTCATCTCTTATTTTCAAGATTGCAACGTGAGAAAGATCTGTCCAAGTTCTACCGATTAACATTTCTGTCAGATGAGATTTATCTCGCACTACGAGAATTTCAATGTTTTTTCCAATAACACCATCTATCGTTATGTCAGCGATTGCAGTACCTACTGGATGTATCGGGTCACTGGTTGCATTACCAAAACTGAACAGTGTTTTTACTAGTCGGACTAATTTTTAAACCACAACGAATTGCTGCTGTCGCCTGGATTGTACAACATGAGCTGCCTGTGTCAAGTAGGGCACTCATTTCACGATTGTTAATCTGCACTTGTTTCACATATTTACAAATGTTGTCAGTAACACTACTGTCAGAAAATGTTGCCTGCATGTTTTCATTTTTAGGTGTTACTAGGCTAGGCCTATACGTACTTGGTTGCTGTTGTTGCATTCAATTCAATTCAATTCAATTTTATTCAGACAAGTTAAACAATTATACAAGTACAGGTTTACAGTAAATGTTAAACAAGACAATCAGTGAAGATTGTGTCGCCTGATTTACACAATAACAATATCATAATAATAATTATTATAATAAAACAATAACATAGTGAAATAAAATAAATTCAGTGATCACAATATAACTAATCAGATACTCAGCTAGACCTAGATAACAAAACAATATTTTCACATCTTGAATGACTAGAAGTTATGCACCGACAATGAAACATTTAATGCATTACATTGATCATCTAAATTTAAACTACGACAGTACTTGAAATAGCCTCAATCGCTCTCTTATCGTCAAATCCAAGATCTTTGTCTTGAAGGAACTCCTCCATGGTGTAGTAGGCTTTAAGGGTCAATAATGTTGGTAAGTTTTCTTCGAAATGTTATTAGATCTTTTGCATTAGCTATCAGGTCTGGCAATTTATTAAAAAGTTTAAATTAATATACATAGAGTTATTTTGAGTTAGCTTCGTACTATACTGTGTAGAATGAATGTCTTTATTATGACGAGTGTTGTGCTGGTGTACTTCATGGTTTAAGGAAGGGTTATTGGAATGTGCAAGACTTTTAACAAGAGAGGTTGCCTACAAAATATAAAGGGAATAGAGGGTTAATATTTTTTGTTTAATGAATAGCGGCTTTCAGTGAGCCTTAACGTAACTAGATGACTGAAGGCCACACATGTTTTTCTCCGCCTTCCTTTGCAATTTAAATAACGTATCTACATTTACTGAATGTCCCCAAAATTCTATTCCATAACGTAGGTGAGATTCAAAGTTAGAATGATAAATTATCTTTGCCACATTTAACCCTGCTATTTCCTTTGTGGATCTAATTGCGAAGCAAGCCGAACTAAATTTACTACATAGACTCAAACAATGTTGTGACCAACTAAGATTTTCATCTAAAATTATGCCTAGAGACTTTAAATGCGATACAGGCAAAATAATTAATCCATCCACTACATTTGTAATAGAATCGATTTTATCTAGATGTTTACGTTTTTGTGATGAATGAAACGAATAAAGTTAGTTTTGCTAGAATTAAATACTAATTTATTGTTTGATACAGTCACTTGCTTTAGCTATTTTATTTTCTGCATTAGTTTTAAGTACAACACTTGATGAGCCTTTAACAAGTAAGCTGCCATCATCAGCAAAGAGTTCCGAATCATCAACGACAAAACAAAAATCTTGGAGTAAATAATGAAGAACAGAGGGCCAAGAATGGAGCTTGGGGCACTCCACATACAATTTTACTAGGGTTAGAAATGTATACTTCTTCATTTAGTCCAATATAACTGGTAGTTTCTGTGATTTGAAAGCGGTTGTCAAAATACGATTCTATTAGTTTCAGTGCTGTACCACGGAAGCCATAATAAGACAATTTATTCAGCAAAATTTTATGGTCAACACAGTCAAAAGCTTTTGAAAGATCACAAAAATATTCCAAGTGGATTTTGATTTTGCTCAAATGCTTCAGTAATCATTTGAACAAAGTTATGTATGCTAAGTTTTGTTGAGCGATTTTTACGAAAACCATTTTGGTGATCAGATATTATATTATACTTATCTAGATACGAGGTCATATTGCTATACATAACTCTTTCCAGGATTTTTGAGAAAGCTGGTAAAATTGATATTGGACGGTAGTTATCTAATGCCTGTCTATCCCCTTTCTTAAAAATAGGAATGACTTTAGCTACTTTTAGTTTTTCCGGGAAAAACCCCTTGAGATAAGCATTCATTAATAATATAACTAAGTGGTTCAGCTATGAATCTAATGCACTGTTTTAGAAGCGAAACTGGTATACCATCAACACCACTCGAATGTTTTTTCTTAAATGAATTTACTACTTCAATAATATCACTAGAGTTTACAGGAAAGAAGTAAAATGAATTGGCATTGTCAATTTTTACGTTACTTAAATATTCCATAACTACACATTCATCACTTTTAATATTCTTGGTCAAATTAGAGGCAATTTCAGTAAAATTTCAGTTGAATTTGTTAGCAATGATTTGCTGATCATCTATAATGAGCCCTTCTGGTGATTTTATAGATAAATTATTTTTTATTGGTTGGGTTTTATTTATTTGTTCATTAACTATGCCCCAAATGGCTTTAGATTTATTATCACTTTTCCTGATTTTTTCACTTATGTGCAACTTTTTTGCATGTCTTATGGTTTTCATATAGCACTTTTTGTACTTAATATAATACTGCACAATAAATGGATCTTGATAATAACATTTAAGAATAAATAAACATTTCAAATTTAACCTAGAAGTTTTAATTCCAGAAGTAATCCATTTATTGTTAGTGTTAGCAAGGTTAATGTTTTGGTGTTTAATTGGAAATGTTGTATTAAAAATCCTTAGAAACATGTCATTGAATATTTCAAAGCTTTTATTAGCGTTACCAGTTACCATTATTGGGTCCCAATTTATATCACATAAACGTTCATTAAATATTTGTACCTGATCAACGCTAAAAATTCTTCTATGAATGATCTTTGTACAGGGATATTGACACCAGCTGATACTTGAAACGCAATACGTTGTGCAAAATGGTCTGACAAATTACTTATAATTACTGAACTTCTAAATTTATCAGGACTTAAGTTTGTTCCTATATTATCGATAGTGGAGTGTGTAAAATGAACAGGATCAATCCTCGTAGCCTCATTTATAGTCAAATTTATATTGAAACATTGTAGGAGGTTTGTAAGCTTTAGGTTACTTATAGATTTTTTTGATGTGTCAATATTAAAATCTCCGGTCAAAATAAGTTTGCTTTGTTTCTTAATGACAAGTTCTAGTACTTCTTGGAGAGTACTTATGAATAAGTCAATGTTTCCTGAAGGGGGTCGATATAGAGTTAAGATGGTGATCTTTTCGAATTGATTTTTACTATCACTCTTACTTAAAACCAAGTTAATGCCTGCTATTTCAATTATACCTTCATGGCTAAGCTTTTCAAGTCCAAGTATTTTTGTTGCTTTAGAATGCAACATCTTATTAGCAAAGATAGCTACCCCACCACATTTTTTGCTTTTACGACAATATGCGTTAATTAAAGTATAATTACAAATTCTAATTTGGGAAATTTCGCATTCACTTAGCCAATGCTCAGATATACACAATATATCAATATTTTCACTGACAGAAAGTTGCTCACTTAAAAAGATTTCTAGGTTATTTATGGAGTTTGCTAGACTTTGGATGTTTTGATGTAATACACTGATAGCTGTTGATTTTATTATACTTTGAGATGGGTGGGATAAGATTTGTTTAGCATTTTCCTTTTTTAAACACAAGTGGCAAGGTGGTTCTGGTACAGTCAGAAACAGATCACCCCTATCCTTGTTGTGTGTTAGGTTGGTAGTGTTAGCGAATTGCGATCACCCCGACTTGAATTAATTTGAAAATTTATCACCTTAGAATTTTTTTGTCTCGAGACTTGACTTGTGTAATCCTGGGGTTTCTGGTCTGTCTGGTTCTGCTAGATATTGGAGATTGTGTTTCCACCACCATAGAATTAATGCGGTTCATGATGTCACTTGCAGGGATCTCAGCAACCCATGTTTTCTCAGTCTCGGTCATGGTAGACTTAGCGTTCTCT
Organism: Sweltsa coloradensis; assembly: GCA_024449915.1. Classification (NCBI taxonomy): domain Eukaryota; kingdom Metazoa; phylum Arthropoda; class Insecta; order Plecoptera; family Chloroperlidae; genus Sweltsa; species Sweltsa coloradensis. The sequence goes on from JAMZAV010002685.1 coordinate 119,582, forward strand.
TCTGTCTCTCCTTCCCTAACTGGATCTACGGGTGGGACTGCGACCATCGTGTTTCCTTGGGCAGCTGAAGGGTCCTCGAGAGCCGGAGTGTTAACAGGAGATGTTGTCCGGTTGAGGCATTCCGTGAAGATGATTTCATTCCCTCGATGATTTTGAACCAACTCAAAGTTACGATTTGACTCCGACGGCATTGACGATAGTTGCACTCCACCAGTTTGGGAATCATCAACAGAGACTCGAGATGGCTCCAAGGGCAGGGCCGATAGTTGCACTCCAGCATTTGAGGAATCATCCATAGTGACTTGAGCTGGTTCCGAGAGTATGGACGATAGTTTCACTCCAGCAGTTGAGAAATCAGCCACAGAGACTTGTGCTGGCTCCGAGGTCAAGAACGACAGTTCTGCTCCAACATCTATTGTGAAATCCTCCTTCACCACCGTTGCATTCCCCATGTCTTGGCTGATTTTGCTGACGTGTAGTAGTACCGGTTGTAGTTCCTCCTCATCAGGCAAAGTGTCCAAAAAATGTATTGAATTCACCACGGGCAAGGTGACGGGCAGCATGACTGGAGTTTTGACCTCGGTCGAATTGGCTTGCAGGGTGACCTGAACCGGGGCCGAATTCACTTCAGACGGCTTGACAGCCAACAGGGTGGATCCCTCGGAGACATCAATTCCCTTCGTTGCTTGGGTTGAAGATGTTTTTGAGGCTGTGATTTGAGATGTTTTAAGGTTGTGATTTAAATAGATCCTCCCTGATTGGGCTACTATGGGCTGCACGTCTGATTTGTTCTTGTAAATGGATTTATTTATCACAAAATGATGAAACAAGTTTGGATCAGGTGTCCATTCCATGGTGCTGCTTATTTCCTCTATCATAAGGCAAAGTTTCTCGCAACCTCTCTTACTTGGATGGAGACCGTCACTTGAAAGGTCGGAAGGTGGCATCCATCTGTTTGTATTTACGAATAAAACCCCGAGAGTTCTGCATGCCCAATGTAAGGATGAGTTGAGCTCATCAATTTGGTGGTCCGGGGTATCTGTACGGTATAAAATGCCAGTAAAAGCTATTCCGGACTCCGGATACTTTTGCTTTATCGTCCGGAGCAGCTGGTAGATATTGTCCATAATTTGTAATGGTTCAAGAGTAGTCACTGAGTTTGTGCCATTGTGGATGATTACGGTTTTGGGTTGCGGGTCATCTACAGTTTGATTTTCCATTATCTTTTGAAGCTGATGCGGCTGGATTCCTGGATATACTTGCAAACGATATATGATCTGTGGTTTTTCGCTTAGCTGTATGCAACCTTTAAGCATGGAGTCACTTATAACTAGAGTTTGTCTGTCCCCTTCTTTCATGGCCTTATTTGTCCATGACTCACCGGATTTAATTGGGCTAGTCTTATTATGTTTATTTTGTACGCTCTTTCTTTTTCCTTTCTTTATGGATCCAGGTAGGTCTGGAAACTCATCCAGTTTAAGACTGAGGGAGCTAGGTGAAGGTATAGCTTCTTTAACGTCCAGGCATTGGTAGTAGTTATTTAATACCACTGGGTCTGCATGGTTTGACCTTTTATTGACTGTCCCTGGATTTCCGGATTTTAAAGATGTTGAGTGCCATTGTTCAACATTTTTTGATAGAGTCTGTGATTGGCGGTGTGTAGTCTTACTAAGACAGGGTGTTTGGTTTTCATTTACGATATGTGAATCCATCATAGAAACACCTACATTCCGCTGACCAGAAGACACACTTATCAACGAGCACTCAGTACTTACATCTTCTTGTAGTATTTTCTTTGCGACTAACTGGGCAAAGGCTTTTCTCCCCTTATGGTTTAGATACAGCCCGTGATGATTAAATTGATCCCTTTGAATAGTTTTAAGGGATAGTATGGAAACTCCTTTGGTTTGCCCCAGCAGATTTTGAATGTGGATATTTACTTTGTTTATCTCCTTGTTTAGTTTTCCTAGTTGTAACTTATCCTTGTCAGTAACATCGAAGCGAGGTAATAGCTCAGAAATTATAATTTTTGGCTTACAATAGTTCTGACAACTAGATAATGGTATTAAAGCATGCTTAATGGCATTGTTATTGATTCCTACATCATTTGCCCCTGCCATAATCAAAACAATGTCGTTTTCAGTTAGCTGTTCAATCTGGTTCATTAATCCCTCCGTTACTTGCAATGCACTTGCACCTGGTTTAAGAATAGATTCTACCTTGTAATTGGTCATGTGACCAGACACACTCTTTGCTTCCAACTCATGAAGAATTTGTGAAGACATAAATCGACCATGGTTATCAGCCATTATAACGATCTTCCTTACTTGTTTGATTATGTTTGATACCATTTTAGATTCAAAAGAATTAACTGAATTCTTCAAACTAGCAGTGGTTATAGGGCTTACCGCTCGAATTTTTGCTGTCACTTTGGTTTTAGTGGGTATGACTTGCCTTTTATTGTGAAGATTTCTGAGAGGTTCTCCAACTTCAATATTCAGTAGTCCTACTGTGCTCGGACGTTGTCGTCGTCGTTGTTGTTGTTGTTGTTGTTGTTGTTGTTGTTGTTGTTGTTGATCTACCACTTGCGGTTTAAGCCCACCCAACATGTTGGGTAATATGATGGGTCTACCTTTCTTAGCTGGGATTTTTGACCATGCATTTCTAGACTGTTGGGCGACAATCTTTTGAGGGATTATATTAATTCCATGGCTTGGCTTGTCTCTGTGTAAAGGTATTATGTTAGACCTATTATACTGATTAGGGTTACAACGATACTCTTGTACCAGCTGCGTTTGATGAACACCTAACACGTTAGTAGTAGTAACAATAGGATTTTTTAACAACGCATCTGCAAATGAATATGAAGGATTTCTGATTGGCCTAGACCGAAGCTGCTGACCCTTCTGAGATGGCTCATCACAAGCATACAGACCTTCTTTATTATTCTGATGCTGTTGTGATTTTTTAGATTCTCCTATAAGAGTTGCTGCTCCCACATCGGTCTTCTCATCATTTGTTATCCAGTCTTTTCCTATTTTGGTACAGTTTGATTGAATGATACACCTAGGACACTCTGTTGCATCTTCCACTTCTGCATTAAGTTCATGATAGCAACTTATTTTCTTAGGACTAATGGTATTTTGGCTCCCTTTCTTACTTAACACATCTTCAGGCTTACTCTTTCCATCTTCTTCCAGTTTTAATCTATTTTCCATTTCACATATCAACTTCCTTGCCATTTCTATTTCCCCATTTTTGGATTTCACGACTCTTTCCCACATAACACATGTTTTACATTCCGCTTGAGCTAAGCCTAGCTTCCCAGTATTTCGTAGCATTGCAAACGTGAAAAGTTCAACATTCTCCGCTTCATTAGGTAGGACGTTTATCTTTTCCATGCTTTCACTCACTCAGAGACTGTAGTTTCTAGCTAGAAATTAAGATCTACTCACTATCTAAACATGAGCAGTGCATAACGTACCTCACAGAGTTGAGATCCAGGCAATAGCCTGTCAAGGAATGGGCAGCCTTTGCAAAATGACACTGAAACTACACCCATCTCTTGGTAAATCCGCTGTCGTAAATATTTCTTAATTAATTCCTAATGGATTTTGATGTTTTATAACTCAAAATGATCCTTGTGATACGCACTGTCTTTTTGCACCATTAGAACACCATTTATCACCACAATATTAATACAAAGTTAAAAAACACTTCTTATAAAAACAAAATTCAAACCAGTTGTTATTATCGTTGTCATGGTAATTGTGCAGTTTATTCTTGTATGTCCCTCTAACTTGCATAACTGACACCTTGTTCATTGTAACTTGGCGTCTGCTGTATCGTGGAGTTGTCTGTTCATCGGTCTGAACTGATTCACTGGTCTGGACTGATTTACTGGTCTTGACTGATTTACAGGTTCATTTCTACTTACTCAAGGTTCTTGAGTGCTAGTCCTATTGCTAGTTTCGCTTCTTTGTTCTGGGCCTACATTGTACTGCTTAGTAGTTACAGTCTGGGCATGATTGAAATTAAACTTAGGCTTGCTGTTAATTTCCTTCTTGTTGATCAATTCTAATCTTGCTTTGTCAATCTCTTCAAACTCTCTGATATCTTGTAGGATACTGTCATCATCCACATGGGTTTTAGTTAACAACATACTAGCTAGTGCTCTTGACCATAATCCAATTATCAGTTGACGTTTCGTGTCCTCAATGTTTAGGTTAATACTTTTGCATAGTCGTATCTTGTCATGGAAATAACTCTGCGTATTTTCTCCCTTCAGCTGTACCCTAGTTTGCATACGTTTCCAACGTTCTGGCAGGCTGGACACACTTACGAAAGTCGCCCGAAATTGTCTACAAAATTCCTCCCATGAAGTTAGGCCTACGCGGCGGGCCTGGAACCAGTTGCTAGCTGCTCCGATCATATGCGCACGCGCCGATTCTATTTTAAAGGAATCTGGCCAGTGATGTAGGTTAGCAGTACTGTCCAAATCATTTAACCAAACTTCAGCTTGTCCACTAGTATGCTCTCCATTAAAATTACTAATTGTTTTCTCTAGATCCGGCATTACGTGATACTGTTGTAACGGCGGTGGCTGCTGTGGTGCCATTCTAACCTGTACAATGTTCATTAGCATTTCATCTCTCGCCCGATCGCGCTCTAACATTAGTCTTAGCAAGGCTTCTGTTGTCAGCGGCGGTTCAACATTATCACCATTAGGACGTTCCATTTGAGGTAGTACACCTTGTTCTTCACCGTTCACATTTATGATAACCTGTTCATCACGCTGTTCATTTTGTTGTGCCATGTTGTAGTCTCGGCGAAATGCGAATCATGGCGTCACGAACACACTAGGCCCTAGGCTACGCGCGGTTTTATAATAACTTATTCTCACTTCTGAATTGTTATCTGTACTTACAATACTCAATAATAACTCGGACACAAGACTATAATATAATCCTTCGCATTTATTGATATGAAACGGACACATTACAACGCTTACTTCGGATACACAATTACAAACATACACAATGAAACAATCGGATATCGGACATTCTGACTCTGCTTCAACTACTTATGCGCGATGGGGCCTACCCACGCCATAATGTCTCGTCGCTGCTCGCGAGATCTCGTATTCAAGCTCGTTCGGGGCCATGCGGGAATATTCAAATTACAAATGATTTGGCCTTCAAATTCCAACTCGACACCTTCTCGCGGTTTGGCCCGTGAATAGGGGAGTTTTACTCCCTGAAACTAATGGCGAGCTCTGGGTCGTCGTCGGGGAACCCCTTCCCTTTGACTACCTCCCCGACGGCGACGACAAAGACAACAAGGACGGATGATGACACAGACGGAGACGACCACGACGTGGGGGAACCCCTGTCCTCCCCATATGCTTGTGGCTGGTTCTGACCAGCACAGGCCTGTCCACCCCTTGTCCCCCCGCGTCATCCCTTACGTCCCTCCCTTCGTCTCGATTAGCCAAGTTGCATAAATATGAGACGTAAAGCAATATTCAATAATAATAATAATAATACAAATGATAGTTCGAAAATCGCTCACATAACTGAATGGAATAATGTTCGTACACTTTATGACGTGGGGGGTTAAGCAAGGAGATCTTGAAGGAGAAACTAAAAACCTACTGATTGCAGTACGTTAAGACAAGCTTTGAGAACAAGATAAATATATATATAAAATTATTTTTTTATTATAATTATTTATTTTTATAACACGTAATAATGGTCAATGGCGGTTTTGTAAGAAATTCACCTACGCATCAGGTTGAGTTAGGGTTGAGTTGAAGAACTTGTGTTGACACGTCTGAGAATCGGTCACACATATCTTACCCATCGATATCTAATAAGAGGTGAAGACCCTCTCCTACGTAATGTGTGTGCGTAATATTACATATTACACGTGTTTTATTATCGTGTACATAGTACAACAATGAAAGGAAAAAGTTTTATTAAAATCTACACTCAATAAAATTTTATCCGAAGATTTAAAAACACATGTAAACATTTAATTTCTTGCACAATGTTCACCTGTTTCACGTATTTTTAAATAACATTTTAAATATGTCAACCCAAAAAAAATTTTTATGGGCACTGACAACTCAACTGTTGAGTGCCCTAAAACAACACAAACTAAATAACTTTAAACTTTCATCCAGACATCTTTCATCGGCCTGAAGAAAGCCGCGCCAAGTGGCTGACTTACGTGTGTGGAGTTTGGGGGAAGGCACCGAACTCTACTTTATTTGGTTGGCACATAGCCCAATTGTCACTATGACAACCTTCTTGGATTTCGGGCAGCTTTGTGAAGGTAAGGGGAATAACGATTCTCGGTGCGCTGTTTAACAGTCTATAATAACATTAAATCCATGGATAAGGCAATGTCGACCACACTGCAGTATCGTCACGATAAACCTCACTGCACATATAGAAATATCACTCATAACCAATCAATTACACCTCTCATCAGAGTTCATGTGCTATTGTCATCAACACAATTTTGAAGTTTCAATGCAATTTACGTACAGCATCGATATGACCTCGCCGCCCCGCACCTTTTGACTACCACCTTCCCCTACACTCGCACTCGCACACAGCGCAGCCTCGCCTCGCAGTCGGTCTGTCGTTCTTCTTGCAGGCGGACGTGTTTTGTCTCCGCTCTAAGGTCTGTTCGTGTTGGGCCCTCCACTGTACACGAAGTTAGCATTAGTCACTGCTGAATGTGTTTTTTGAGCATTTCTTTGTTGTTATTTTCTCGCGTCGTTCTATTTAATATTGTGAATTCGGAAGATTGTCTGTTCTGTCCAGGCTGGTAGGTTTGTTTGCTCTTTGTTCTGTCCTGCTTGTCAGCAAAGTGTTTGTTATGTTATTGTTGGTCTCTATTTGTTCTCTCTGTACAGCTTGGGGAAATTTGATGTTCGGAAAGTGTCAGGTTCTGTTCAGTGTGGGATGAGAGCCTAGTCACAAAAAGGGAGGTGCCCAGTATCTGGGGCTTGGGTTTTTGTTATATCGAATTCCCTGTGTATGTATTGCAAATTACTCATTGTTTGAAGCACCATTTAACTAATAATATCAGTTAGTGTTACTTAGTGAGTTTATTGACGTTCTAATTTGTGCCCATGTTTGTGCATGTATGTGGCATGTCTGTCAGTAGGTTAGTAAAGTACTTTCCATAGTTTGTTCCCTCATTAATCTGGCCTGCTTGTCCGGGAAGTGCTCATTACCTCAGTGTTGTGCTCCGTCATACCTCAAGTGATGACATCCAAATTTAGGGTTTTCTTGACTGAAGCAGGTGTAACAGTCCATGAATCACTTTTCATCACAATCAACAGCAATTACCAGCCCACGCGCGCAAGCCACCGATGCACACCTAGCCAGACCAGTTTACCTTATCTCTGGCCCACTCTCTCTCTCTCTCTTCTCATCCTCGCCCATGAACCATCTCATATCAACTGCTCTGACCTTTGAACATGTAACTTGATTGTGTTCTGTGTGTATTCTGTACTGTTTATATTCATACTATAATAATACTGTTATCTATAGTACCTAGTGAAGTCATCAATGCGGTTTTGATGGTAAAGGGAGGACACTGTGAATGTATGCGAGTCACTGTTGGTCAGGCTGTTGTCTAGGGTGGATCTCCGTGTCGACTGCTGTATGCAGGATAGGCCATATTATTTGATTCTTAAAACATTGTTAGTGGTTGAGCCTCTATTTGTGAGACCTGAAACTTTTTGGGAAGTGTGGAACCGTGTCGCGCGTGCGAATCCATACCCCTCGACTAGAACGTTTGGACGTTGGAGTCTTTAATTAGTTTCGCAACCAAGTGGGACCTTGTGGAGACCCTGGACGATATGACAGTGCACGTGTACCCATCACTCCCGCGACCCCTTCCAGCCGGATCGAGATTGGTACTTTGGGCAACCGACTCTGTAAGGACCTCTGGTCACGTGTTTAATATTTACTGGACGAACTGTAAGTAACTCACTGTACAAACTTTCGTGAAGAACTTGTTCATACCTTCGCGTAGGCCGGCAAGTGGCCCGATCGTTTGTGTACAAGAACTACTGAAGTTTTACGGGGTTTATCCACGGCCACGGCTTTGAGAGTGCCGAATAACTTTGTGGAGTAATTTACCTGAACCGTGTTTTGAGGGCGTCTAATAAGATTAAACTTAACCTAACTGCATATTATTGTTATGTAATTAGGCTAACTTGGTACGTTGGTTTTCATATAGCCAAGCGTGATTATGCTACTTGTTTGGGCAGGCAGATGAGACCTTGTGAATCTTCTGATGTTTGAACTTGGAGATCTGTTTGTTTCACGAGTTCTAACCTATATTATATATTTCTTGGTTATTAATTGGTGGTATGCTTTATTTTATTAAATTTCTATATATTTCACAAGCACATCTTGCTGGGTTGCCCCTCTGTTATCTTACTTCCGACCCCAGGCTTGTATTTCTTTGTTTGATAACGCCTGCAGACGGGGACGAGTGACAAAACAAAGTGGCGCCCTATCTAATTATTAAGAGTAGTATTGACGATTGTAACCCTCCTCCCCACACCCCACTCTACCACCCCATATACCTGAGCACCGGCATAATGCGTCGCACAGGATTGTTACGACTCTCCCCAGCCCAGGAACCCGGTGGGTTTTACCCAATATAACCTGCTTGAAAAAAACAAAAAAACAAGAGGATATTCCGATACTTTGAATCTATGAACCTCTGCTCGTCACTGTCGATTAAACTCTGGGGCCAATGTATCCACGCGTACTATGATCTACTATCTACGTGACATGCGCCGTGTTATAGCTAACCCCTAATACATGTAAAATCCATGGATATGGTAATAACTGCAAAAATATAGCATCGTTACGATGAACCTCAACTACATATTTATATTTCGCTTACAACCGATTATAAAATATCGTGGAGTTCATGTGCTACGGTCATCTAAACAATTATAAATAAGTTCAATGCATTTGACGAGCAACATCAATATGACCTCGCCGCCCCGCACCGCTTGATAGTACACAGTGCAGCGACCGCGACCGGCAGCCTTGCTCGCAGTCGGTTGGTTGTTCTTATCACAGGCGGACGTGTTTTGTCTCCTCTCTTCGTTCTGTTCTTGTTCAGACTCCACGTGGCAGTAGTAAATGGTGTTACTTCTGCTGAATATGATAAGTTTAATGTTTGTTACCTGAAGAGGACGTCTGTTCTGTCCAGACTGAAAGGTTGTGTTCACTGCATACTTTGCCTTGCACACTGGCGTTATGGTGGCCTTCTTCCAGCTCTGTGGAAACACCTGTTTGTATGGCTTATTGAAGACGGCAGCCAGTGGTCTAGACAGAACCCACCTGCATTGATTGAGAACGTTGATCGGTATTTGGTCGGGTCCTGGTGATTTATTGTTACTGAGAAGACGTATTTGTTCACTAACTTCCGTACAGGAGACTTTTAAAGGTTGTAATTGTTTTGCTTGCTATTTGGGGAATGTTCGGCAGGGGATGATCTGTTGATGTGGCTGGTAGGAATGTTGTTTTCAAATAGTGAGAGAAGAGTTTTACAACAGGTGCGTTCATCACTAGCAACACGGCCATTAAGCTCAACCTTAATGGGAAACCGCGATGTTTTCGTTTTGCCTCGTATGTACCCCCACAACCCCTTGGGATCTTGCGCTACAGACGAATCTAATTTTTTGAGAGGTATTCGCGGTATTTTGACGCCTTCAGGTTTTTGAAGTGGGAGAGTTTTACTTGATATTCTAATTTTTCACAATGAAGTTAAGACTTTTTCCACTTTTTGTAAGCTCGGTTTTTGTCTTTAAGCGCGCTGATGACGCGCTGAGGTCACACAGTGCTATCAACTCCATATTTGTTATTCCGGACACCCAATGAACCTTCAACTCTTCCAGTTGCAGTTCCCACGTCTGCTTGCTCATTGTGAAACTCATCACACGTTTTGATTGTCGTTCTGATGTACACCACACCAAAGTACGAGGTTGCTAAAAGTGTTGAAGATTTCAGTACTCTAAGCATATCTTCGATCTAGGCCTACCCCCCTCACTATACCCAACTACTGGAGCCGAAGGCACGCGATATAGCTGCCGACCTCAGTGCAATCTCTGCCACTGTTGACAAACTTTCGAAACAGTATTACACAGTTCATCTAGACTGAGATAAGAGAAATGTTTAACAGTAGCTCCTCGGGTAGTGTCTGGAAGAGATTTAAGTCCGTGGTCTGGATGTTATCGGATGGAATGGTGTGATCTTCTACGGCGTTGTTTCCGAGATTCTGCGCCATACCGTCACAGTTGCGTCTCTTCTTACTCACCACAATTCAACGACACATCACAGAGAAATTAATTAATAGCCGTTATTTATACACAGTGTGGTTTGTAATTTTATATGCGGAATTGACAACTTTTAATGACAAATGTGTCCAGCCCACTTTTGTTTGGTTTTCAATACATGCTCTTGAGCTGTGGCAGATACTCCGGTATCGTCAAGATGGTCGTCACCATGGGAAGATACCCCTTTACATGTCCATGAGCTCATTGTGAGATGAGTTTTTCTACAGCCTTCTTGAGATAAATGCCACTGGCTCCTAAATGCTACTCTTGGCTCCTCATTGAGCCACGAGTAGCATCTAGTAGGCAGTGATATCTTCACATCTCATACTTTAAAAACTGGCGCTATTTAAGCACGAGTTATGCGTAGGCGGCTGCCATAGTTGCTCTCTTATGCATAGGCTAGTTATCTTACGTCGAGCTTCTAAGCATGGGCTAGTTATCTTACGTCAAGCTTCTAATAACGGATACGAGTCTAGCGGTCTGAGCAGGCAAAATACATGTGATAATCCGAGTTATACTCAAACTAATGCTACGTGGTTTAACCATGGATTAACTACCTGCTCAAATCCATTTAATTATTTTGATAATGCGGTATTATCATCTTTCAAGCTCCTCAAGCTTCTTTTAAGCTGGTAGTCCTGTACTGTTCTTCAAAACCACAATGGATCAATCTGTATAGTATATTTAAGTATCTTTGCTCTGGATGCTTATGTATTTTCATCACATGTCCATAATGTCATTGTGTTTATCGTGATTCAATGTGTTAAACTTTACTAAGCCGCTTCGCAAACGCTTTTTTTAGTCGCGTTGATAATGAGCTTTTTTTGTAAGTTTTTAGTTTGCGTGGGACCACTTTACCTTTGCAAGTTCTTTTTGAATGCATTGTAGGTGATTGTTGTCAAATTTCTATTGTTATTTTGTTATTATAAACCTTAAAAAATCTCATATTAAAACCTTTATTCTATAGATTCTAGACTAACTTTTTCTTCCAAAAAGCAATACATCACCTTGACCTTAATGTCCATGTATAATTTGAACGTTGTAGCCTCACCTAGTCAGGCGGCATACCTGGAGAAGATAGAAATATATATAGATATAATATATAATATATATAGATATATAGAATTGCTGATGGCACAGAAAACAGCAATGCTGTATAGTATACATTGATATATATATATATATATATATATATATATGATCCACTTGAGATACATTTCGCAAACAACCGACCAGTGTTCCTCCCAGAACAACGATGGAAATAACATCAAGCTGATTGGAACAAATATCAAGACCTGAGTGAGTCTGCATTGCAAAAAGTAGACTTCACTCGTTTTCGTGATTCCAACGAACTTCTGGCTGAAGTTTGCCAATGTTTACTAGATGCAGCATCCGTTGCCATACCATTGACTGCCGGTAAACAGTGTCACCAACCTGTTCCATGGTGGAACGAAGAATGCGCAGACGCAATAAAAGCCCGAAAAAAAGCTTACAGACAATTCAATACATACCCTACTTCTGAGAACTTGATAGCCTTCAAACGCCTGAAGGCCAAGGCCCGTTATATCATTAAACAGAGTAAGAAGAATTCGTGGAGGGACTATGTCTCCACTATTACCCATAATGCAAATTCCAGCACAGTGTGGAAGAAGATTAGTCTATTTGCGGACGCCCAATGTCTTCTATTCCGGCCATCCTGAACAATGGAGCGCTTGTTACTTCACCGCATGACGTAGTGTCGGTGATTGCCAGTCTCTTTGCTTCGGTAAGCAGCAACGCTCGCTATGATGCAGTCTTTATTCAACGGAAACGAACAAGCGAACAACAACGGATTACATTTGCTTCCGACAATACTGAATGCTATAATCGGCCTTTCACGTTATGGGAATTGCGCACTGCCATCAACTCCTTAAGGAAAACTGCTGGGGGCGAAGACAAGCTCCACAATGAAATGTTCATCCACCTGACTGACCAATCTCTTGAGATTATTCTGCTCTTCATTATGGTTATCGGACGGATTTCCCGACGCCTGACGTAGGGCTATTTTAATTCCGCTTTTGAAACCAGGTAAAGACAAAACCTTACCGTTTCTTTAAAGTAGTTAGTATACATACATTTTAATAAAGTTACATGTTATGATACACTCCTACTTGATGCCCTTATATTAGTATTAAACTATTGGTTGCCATCTTATTTTTATAATATAATTATATATTCTGTTAAGCAAAAGGAATAGTTAGTTAGGCCTAATATAATATTTCATAGAGAACATACAATTTTAACAATTCATCCAATAAACGCTAATACTAATCTATATCTAATATAAATCTATTGCCAAGTTAGTAATATGATTTTATATACATTTTATCTTTGTACCCATACTTCTGAACATAAGGTTACAATACTAAACCAATAGAAGTGTGCTATCTGATTTGCATCGGGTTTCCTAAAAGAACGTTTTAAATTCACAAATAATATTTTTTAGCATGTATTTGAACTTAATTGGAGAGTTTTCAGTTTTCAAGCTAGTTGGTAAGGAATTCCACCTCTGTGTTGATATATACCCGAAAGACCTTTTCCCCCTAGTTTCCTTATTCACTTTCGGCACTACTATATTGTTGTTCGCTACAGAGCGAAGACCTCTATTATATCGGGCTTTCTGAAACAAGGCTGGATATCTGCAGGTTGGTTTCTCGTGAAATGCTTTGTAAATTCTAGTTAGGACTAGGTATTTAAGCCTGGATTCGAAAGAAGGTATGTTGTTGTCCGCCCGCGTTTTTATTAATTTATTTTTGTTACTAATGATACGCAATGCCCTATTTTGGGTTAGTTCTAATTTCCGTAAGTTATACTTCGTCGTTACTCCTGTTATAGTAGGGCAATATTCAAGAATTGGTCTCACAAAACTGGTGTAAAACGTCACACTTTCTTTTTCTGTAAGGAAATATCTCAGTCTTTTGAATATATGTAGTCTTTTATAGCATTTTGATATTGTACTTAAAATATGTTTATTAAGGTTGAGGTTCTAATAATACGCCCAAATATTTCATAGTGTTACAAGTTTTAATAACCTCATTGTCTAATGTCACTTCGGTTGGAGCAAGATCATTACCTAAAAACATAACCTGAGTTTTACTTTCGTGATCTTTAGCCTATTAAGAGTCGTACCAATTGCTTGCTTGCGTATATTTAGTACTGATTTCTTCCATAACCCTATCGTAGCTATCTCCTGTGCAGATAAGAAGAAAATCGTCTACATACATTACGGATTTACAATTGACATGTAGTGGTAGATCATTAACAAACATGTTAAAGAAAACTGGACCCGTAACAGTTCCTTTGGGGTACCCCGCCCTGAGGATTGAGTTTAGACGATAGTTGCCCATTAACTCTCGTCTGTACAGTTCGCCCTGTTAGAAAACTAGACACCCAGTCAAGAGAGTTCTTCGAAAATTTAAATAAAGTTTTTAATTTCCTAAAAAGAATTTCGTGTGAGATGCAATCAAACGCTTTACTTATATCTACTGAAACTAGTGCAATTTTCGGAGGTACTTTTTTGTCCAGCTGCATCAACCACTCATTCGTTAAGTGAGTCATAAGTTTTTCTGTTGAGCTACCGGCAATAAATCCATATTGATTATTCGACATAAGATTATTGTTTCTTAGATAGTCTTGTAGTTGCCTGTTTATAAGACGTTCTAGCGTTCTTGCTAGTATACTCGTAACACACACCGGTCTGTAATTAGTGCTTATTTGTCGATCTCCTGTCTTATATAATGGTGTGATTATTCCTTCTTTCCATACGCTTGGAACTATTCCTGTTTGTATGCTCTTATTAAAAATGTAAGTGACAAAAGGTGCAATAATGGGTGAGAGTAGGCTGGGTGATATGTGTACTGATGGAGTAAAGTGCTACGGGTACAACCTCCATGGTGCCGCGGAGTTCACTCACGTATTGCGACAGATGGGACCAACAGGATAACTGGCTTGTGTTATTCCCTCCCGTTCCAGGTATGGTACGAAATGGTTTGCTATCTATTCATAAAATACTTTATAGTTTATCCACCCTGATGTAGATAAGCCTATGCCAAATGATGTAGGTACTTTTTACGATACCCAAGTTGGCAATCTTTTTTTAAATATTTTTCTCAATACACCTCTAGAGCAAAGTCCAGTTGAGCAATTATCTATTCAAACTCGAGCTCAGGACTAGGAATCCAGATAAGTGAGTATGATAATGTCTGCATAGGCCTAATATATATCGGCCTAAAATATTTCAAAATCAAACGATTAAATTACCCAGTATATTACCTTTTATACACCGACAAGCAATCGGTTGTAACACAGACATGTTAAATGGCAACCGATGTGAGTTTCTCTATCAGTGCAGCCTTCAAGTTTGATGACTCTGCCGCTATTCAGTTTGTTAATGTTTTTCTATTAAGTAAATTACGGCGTGGAAATTCTACATGTTTCAATTCTGCATGTTGTCAGAAATAACGGACACGACAGTTCCTGCATCTAATAGAGGGCGAATCTGAAAATAAGGGAGTATGACAAAGAATGACAACTGTGAATAATTTTAATGCACTTGTCATGCAACATCGATATGTCCTCGCCGCCCCGCACCTTTTGGCTTCCATCTACACGGATCACAAATCCAATGAAACCGATGCATGCAGGTGCAGAGGGCTGTGAAAGGCCAACATCGACCACCATCGTGCAGCAACAACAACAACAACCAACGTGACGTTACTCTAGCCCTCTTATGCCGCCGCTATTGTTTTTAAAACGATTTAAGTTTCCTTATTCCTTCCTAGCGAATTAACTTGTTTATAGAACGCGTAACCACTTTCACTTCAGACTGTAAGAATTGTTAAAAATTATGTAAAAAATTATTGCTACGCCAAAACGTATACACTTAAAAATAAACATTAATTATTGAATGAGCAAAGCGAAGACTTCAATTTCACTGACCTCCAAAAAAATAAGCTCGGGTGTTTTTGTTTGTTCGCTCTCTACCGGGCAAACGGCATATCCGATCTTGATGAAAATTTGACAGGACCTTCGAAATCTCTGAACTTAGAGCTGTATTGTTTTTGGGTACAATCGAAGAAATATTTCTCATAAATATCGTACTTTAACGAATTTTTTCGATTTTTTGTGCGGTATTTTCGTGACATTTGGGCCAATTCTGACAAAACGGGTGGGGCTACAACGTTCATATTATACATGGACATTAAGGTTATGGTGATGTAGTACCTTTTGAAAGAAAAAGTTGAAAAAGTTGTTTTAATTACGGTAAATAATACCAATTGACAAGAAACAATAGAAACTTGACAACAATCACCTACAATGCGTAGGCAGCAAAACAAAGCACTTGCAAAAGTAAAGATATCCCAGAAACTAAAAACTTTAAAAAGCTCATCCATCAACGCGGCGGGACTTAGCGTTTTCCTAGTTATATCCATGCATCTGCACTAATTTCTTTCTCCTTCCCCCAATCATGTTTACTACCACTGTATCTAGACTTGGCAGATGTTTGCCCGTCTTATCTTCGCCTGTAGTTATGTCCAGGTCATTTCAATAGGATTAAAATCTATAGTAAAAGGACAATCGCACAATCTTGTAGCTATGTAGTTCGGCAAAGTTGTCAACAAAATACGTTTTGTAATGTTAGCTGCTTTGATTGCTCGCAGCAGCACATATGAGCAGTTTCCTACGTTCTTCCATCCATTACCTGCTATCGCTGTAGTAAAGGTGCCTTTGTTCGAGATGATGACGTTCTTCAGGGGATTTATTAAAATTTTCTTTGAAGTACAGGATATGTATTTTGTCAAGTTCTTCTGTCATGACTGGTTTACTCAAATTTGGACCAAAGTTTTGATCTGTAGATAGATAGATAAACGTCTTTATTGTCTAGTCGGGATAGGCCTTTTCTTCCATCCAACCTTGATAATATAAAAACATTTTTACAGATTTATTAATTATTTAATAATTATTTTTATTATTATCTGTAGGCAGAAATGTCGACGTCCTCTCGAAATGATATTCATTCATTGCCGTTTAAAAAGATTCAGACGACTTAACTCACTTTCAAGTATTTGCGAGGACTTCTCTAATATAATGCTTTGTGAAGTTAATACATTAGTGTCTGCGTAGTATGGCCCATGGCGCATAAAAGTGGTATCCAGACGATATGCCTGTCACCAAACCTTACGATTGAAGATAGTCGATTGCTACATCGCCACGAGGTGATTAGGCTAGGACAAAAATATATTTTGCGACTACATCGTCCACGAGAAAAAGTTGAAAGGGCCAAGTCAATTCAACTGTCAAAAATCCTGTCTCATGCCGCTCCTCCCATCAGTTCCAAAGCAGGACTAGCAACGTAGCTCATAGGTGTGCTTACCTAACAGTTACCCGCGGGACCAATTCAAACGTGTGCACAGCGTATTAAAGTTATTAAAAATTAAAGTCCGGGGGAGTATGCTGTGAGTAGTGTAGTTCTCGTGCGGAGGCGGGCGCCGCACCGCCGTACACGGCGCGCTCTCTATCCAGTGACTCGGTAAAGCTACCTCTCCGTCTTTCCAATCTCCTCGATTCTCCATCTGTAAGGGGTCATCCACTCGGTGCACTCAAATGGCCTAGGTCACAACCGTCTTTCGTCTTGAAGGCTTCATTCCGCCCAGTGCACCACACTTTGGTGGTCTCTGGGAAGCTGCAGTGAAGTCCATGAAATTTCATTTGAAACGTGTGGTAGGGACGGCTACACTGACGTTTGAAGAATTAGCTACTCTACTTTCTCAAATTGAAGCATGTATGAATTCCCGTCCACTTACCGTTTTGTCAAACGATCCTAATGATCCAACGTTTTGAAGTCCAGGTCATTTTCTCAAAGGCGCTCCATTAATCAGCCTACCTGAGCCGGACTTGCTTAATACGTCGACAATCAACCAGTTATCACGTTGGCAACGAGTCCAACATATGCACCAGCAGTTGTGGAAAATGTGGTCAAGGGACTACCTCAACGGACTCCAGCAACGACAGAAATGGTCCACTTCCCACAACAACCTACAACCGGGAATGGTGTGCCTTGTTCGAGATGATCGTCTGCCTCCTCTCCAATGGAAACTGGGGGTCGTAGAGTGATCTACCCAGGGATTGATGGGCTAGTTCGAGTTGCCAGCATACGATTGGGTCGCAACGTGATGAAGAGACCAATTCGTCATTTATTTCCTCTCCCTACTCAATGTCTTATGTAATACTTCATTGTATTTTGATCTCCAATCAACGGGGGAGTATGTTTGAGATTAGAAGGCATAATATTGTTATGCATTGTGAGGGCTGTGGCCTCACATCATGTTTTTGTTATTAGACATGTTTAAGTAGTCACTAGCAACGAATGGAGTTTAAATGGGTGTGAAATGAGTGTGCTATGTTTTTGAACTAAAGTAATTCAAATAAAGAAGAAATATACAGTCCACATTTAAATAAGTCTACCAGTTTTATTCATGCACATTGAAGCTACAATTTTCCTTGCCGCACAGAATCTCCACACGTTTAACAATGTGAATCAAGACTCGCTCAGAATTCACAACTTCGCCTTGAAAATCATCTTGAAAAGCTTGAAATCCTTGAAAAGATCTCAAATCAGGACAGTATGTGAAAAGATGTGGAACAGCGTGGGGGAGACTCGAACTTGGTGGAGAGGGTAGAGTCATGGTAGGATGGAAGAAGTTAAATAAATAAATAAATAAATTTTATTTAGAGTCTACCCACTCAGTTATATAACTGATTTTCAGTGGGGGACTTTAAATCAAAGCGACCAAGCCAACCCTGCAGGCCCCGACGCAATCGACGAGTGAGCGATAACCAACCAAAGATCGATATTTTTAATAGGAAATATAGCAATCAGTGGTATGGACAGTGCGAACACCCGCGAATCAACGCCAGAATCAACAAGGCCGATTCAGAACAACTCTGAAATTTATTATGTGCTTCGTTGCTACGACGGCTCCAAAGTCACCGTTTACAAACTCCTAAGACAAGAACTGATGGACTTAAGTCCAAATCAGAAGTTAAAAAACTTCTGACTTTAGCGGGAATCGAACCCTGGACCTTCTGCATTGGAAGCAGATACGCTAACCACAAGACCAACGAGCCACACATGAAATGATTTGATTGTTGCAATTATGTAAACAAAACAGATGAGCACGCTAATATTCGACACCTCGCTTTGACATTGTGTGTAGCAGCAAGCTGACTTTGATCATGACTATAAATATGGCTAAAAAGAAAGAAATATGTGTATTATTTCCGAACATTTTTGTAAATCCTAGGTGGATGTGCATATCTTCCCTGTCAACTCAATGTAAAATTGGACATATCAATAGATTGTGATGATAAAAATACTTACCATTTTTTAAAGTTTTGTCCCTGGATTTAACGGAGTCGTTCAATCTTCCTAATGCATCTAAGGTTCTGCATGGCAGCTCGTCGTCCAGGTCGCTCAATAGGCCTATGGCAGAAGCACTCTTGCCCGTTTCCCTCGCCTGCTCAGCCGCAGTGAGGGTTTGGATTTTCTGCGCCAAATCTTTATTTTGGGTTTTAAGCTCCTCCAACATTTTTATTATTTGTTGGGTTTCAGCCAAAATTAAGAAAAATGTCACATTATGACCGTTGACCTACCCAGCAAACACAAATGTAATGTACCGGCCGGTGCCTGCTCGGGCTGCGCTGAGGTTGTTCTGACCCGTCTACCGTGAAGAAGTGGTTCTGGCTCGTTTAAGAATCGGGCACACATACCTCACTCACGGATATCTTCTAAGAGGTGAAGATCCTCCCATTTGTGATGAGTGTGGCGAAGTTTTAACTATTAAACACGTTTTAGAAACCTGTGCAAAATAAAGTAGTGATAGAAAAGATTTTAAATTAAAACCTTCCCTCAAAGAAATTTTATCAGACAACTCCACGACAAGCGATAATGTTATTAATTTCTAACATAAAGTAGACCTTTGAAATTCAATTTGAAATTCATTTATATTTAGCAATCAGAAAATTTGATGGGCACTGATAACTTTACTGTTTTGTGCCCTAAAACCCCAACTAACTAACTAGCAACCTGAAAGTTGTTGGTACAATTATTGCTAGAGGTAATGAAAAACGGTGATATAAAAACCCAAATTTCGTTTTCAACTTACCACTTCAAATGTGACATTTTCAACAACTTTAGATGTAGGCCTAGGGTTGTGGGTTTCTTCAAGTAGGCATATGTCGACTGTGTCAAACTCGGTGGGGCTAGGTCCAGCAGTCGTGTCCGCTGGTTCTTGCAGTGGGCTGTTGTCTTGTATGTTGACATCGCACTCGAAGCTTGGCACTGTAGTCCCTACACAAAAATTTGGCTCCTGAGCAGTCCAACTGACACATTCTCATAGACCTTAGGTAAGCCTATAAAAAACGAAATCATGAAAGGTCTACGCATAAACAAGGCATTGAATGGTGGAATCCGCATTAGCCCAATCATGGATGTAATCTAGGCCTACTTACCAGCAGTTTCCATTGCTCGAATGGATTTACGAGGCCCTCCAGGCCAACCCCATCACTTCCCGCAAAATGTCGGTATAGGATGGGTCCAATGTAGGGAGGACAGGGATGCCTCCGCCAGTCTTCAAATGCTCCTTCTTCTCATCAATCAGAACCTTTTTCACAAACTTAAACTGCTCCTTCTTCTCATCATCAGTCTTTTTAACAGCCCTCTTCGTTATCAAATTTTGATTTTAAATTGAGCAGGGTTCGTGCGTGGGCCCCACATTGAGCATTAAACTCTTCCTGGAGCTTTGCCCAACCGTGCTCATTTTCTTTGTTAGAGAGTGCATCTGTCTTTTTACATTCTATGACAGAGCAATATTTTCTTACCAAAGCCCTTAATAGCGCCTCTTCCGAGGCACTAAAATTACTGGCACGCTTGCGTTTTGGTATAGTATTTTCGTTTTCTGACATGATGTGACTTGTGGGCATACAGAATACAATTGCAAAACAAAATGTAAGAAAATAACTTAGACAACAAGAATGTCAACTCAACATCAACAGGTGATCAGCTGAGATGTAGCGACATGTGAACAACTTAACAAAACGAGACGTGTTTATTATATCTTCGTATGCATACGAACGAATTACATAGATGTCTTGATATTTTTTTAATATTAATATATTGTGTTAATATCATCGATAAAAATGTTCAAAAGCACCTTTTATGAGTTCAATTATGTATAGAAAATATTATTATCGTTCACATACAAGCGATTTTATTGTTCAGAGGTTGGCCGACAAACCGACGTGTATGCATACGGAGACTGCGCGCGCTATTCATTTAGAGTCAAGACAGAAATGCCAGCTGTAACCAATCACAAGCTTCCGAAGAGTTCGTCAGCTAACGGAGACTTAAAATCGCATTGAAAAACTCAAACTGCACAACCATTGATTAAAACTATTCGTAAAGCTAATCGGTCTGTTAGCTGACGAACTCTTTAACAACTGATTGAAAAACTGGACCTTACTGGTTGTGCTGACGGTGTGGCTCAGTATGAATGGTGTTTGAAGTAACCTTGCTGACGATGACAACATGCACGCAGAATTTGCTTCTTGCATGGCCCTACCACAGGTTTGGTTTTGTGTTGTGAGTTTTGCTTGCATGCAGTTAGCTGATTTTTAGTGGCCACCATCTGCCTGATGAGTCCCAGAAGAACGAAACGCGTCGTGGATTAAGGTAACAACTTTAAATTAGCTGCAGTTGTCATCAGCAGGTGAAAAGTTTTGTCGCCCCCAGCCCTTCAGGCTGGGATTTATGTTCTCTTTGCTTTCCCAACCTGTCAACCCTTCTCCAATCTTTAGGTACAAGTAAGGTTTCTAAATGAATGCAAATCTAATATGAACTATTTAACTTCCAATACACTTAACGTGCAGCATCGATATGACCTCGCCGCCCCGCACCTTTTGACTAACACCTGCACGCAAGCTGCAGTGAATCTGGCAACACTGACCTCGCCTCGCAGTCTGCCTGTTGTTCTTGTTGCAGGCATACGTGTTTTGTGTCCGCTCTTCACTCTCTTCTTACAGGGCCTCCACAGTACATGGAGTTAGCTTCTATTACAGCTGTGTGTTGTTTGAGCAACTACACTGAAAGAACTCTAATGTTAACAGAACAAAGATTATTTTGTTAAACTATTTGGTTAACGTTATTTGTTGTTACAACCTTATTAATGTTTAGTGAACTTTAGCTGATTTATTTGTAATGTTGACGGAACAAAATAATTTGGTTGATTTCCATTTTATTCACAAAACATTAGAATTTGTAGTATGAACCATAAGATTGGCGTTATCACATGGCTCCAGTGCCTACTGCACTCTCACCAGTGCCTACTGCACTCTCAACATTAATTTTGTTAAAACGCGTGTGACAATCTGGCGTCCAGTGGCTTTGGTTAGCCTCCCACATCAGTTGTGTTTGTGCATCATGGGTGACTGCATGGGTTCGTTGTTCGTTGTTGTGTATTGCCTTCTTATTGTCAAGAAGTTCACGGGTAAGTGGTTTAAAATTACGTAGTGGGAGTGCTATAATAGTGTACAATGTGATATGCCTTTACCGATATTCTTATGTATAAACATAACTCAGAAATAATTACGGGAGTGAGAGTGGGGTTATGATGGACAGGTTTTGTTGTTCACGCTTTAGACCAGTAATGAAGGAGGTTTACGCACGATGAATTATTTCATATGTTCAAATACTATAGAATGTAATTCTTACATATTTGAATAAAATAATATTGTATTTTTTATACTGATACGCCGAGGCCTGCCTATACTAGGGCTATGCCCCTAGGACTAGCTAGGCCTATGTGGTATGGTTTTGTAACGGATTTGTAAGTTGTAGTAGTTATTTTTTTTTTAACTACGCGGCAGGTGTGATGTATTACAGATGTTGGAATGGTTAGCTAAGTCGGCCCGACGACACAGTAGTCAAGTAGTGACTTGAGGGAGGGCGCGCATAATGCCGGGAACAGCGTGCCGCTCTTCAGACAGACGATCGAGATTGCGAGCTATAATGTTCGGTGGTGTCAAGGTCGTGTCTGACAAAAGATATGTTGAGATGACAATAAGTAAAAATATATTTGTTACAGTTAACATTACTAAAGTTATTATTACAACACACAGTATATTTAGTGTAACAAAACTAAAGTTGTGTCAAACAAAACGCTTTTGTTACGTCAACTATTGTTGTAACCATAGTATTTGGTTGTCCTGACCAAAGCTAAAGTTAGCAATAGGTAACAAAACGATTTTGTTGACACAACGTTACTAACGTCAAGTCAACAAAATAGTTCTTTCAGTGTATTTGCATTCGTTGCCTAGAAACGATATTTTACGTTTTAGATCTTGGAACTGTGAGCCAATAGTTTGCTGACCTGTCGATTGATCACTCATATGGCCTTGTCGAGAGTCATATCCACTTCTTTACCCCTCTGTAATTTCATAGGCGTTGGAGTGATGTTCCAATTCCTTGACACGTTTTCGTAAAAAAAAAGGAATCCTTGTTTTTTTTGGCCCAGAACATATGAATTCTGGGTTGCCCCGTTGTTACGATGAGCCTCACTACGTATCTTGATATACTACTCACATGCGCCACTGTCGACAACACTATTTGAAAATCGTCGGGGAACCCCTTCCCTTAGACTACCTCCCCGACGGCGACGACAAAGACAACACGGACGGATGATGACACAGACGGAGACGACCACGACGTGGGGGAACCCCTGCCCTCCCCATATGCTTGTGGCTGGTTCTGACCAGCACAGGCCTGTCCACCCCTTGTCCCCCCGCGTCATCCCTTACGTCCCTCCCTTCGTCTCGATTAGCCAAGTTGCATAAATATGAGACATAAAGCAATATCCAATAAAAAAAAAACGTAAATGCACCTTGCGAGCAGCTTTGATATGACCTCGCCGCCCCGCACCTTTTCGCTACTACCTGCACGCTCACAGCACAGCAGAGATGAGATCCTCGCCTCGTAGTCGGGCACTTGTTCTTGTCCCATGCAGACGTGTTTTGTCCACGCTCTCCGTTCTGGTATCATTGGGCCTCCACAGTACATAGAGTTAGCTACTGTTTCTGCTGTGTGTGATGTTTGTTCAAGTCTTTGCTGTGTCCTCGTTTTCATTCATCATTCTGTTTAATGTCTAAAACTTTGTTTGTGTGGTACCTCATTATAGCACCATGTGTTGTCATCAAATGAGTACAGTTCTCATGTGAATCTTAGTCAGTTAAAGATATCAGTACTTTTGAATGAAGAAAGTGAAACATATCATTGAGTTTCTTCATACTTGCCTATCGGGTCGTTATTTGTTATGTTATCACATCCAGGCATGCAAAAAATACGTTTATTTTCAAATATCTTTCCGCATTCGAGACCCAATCGTCAGAACATATTTCATCGAAGTGGCTAATAATTATTCTTGCTCTAGTTTCTTTAACTTCTACATATGACAACTTTAGCATGTATACCTTTTCCCGATTTGACTGTCTACAAATATATCGACCTTGGCAATTCTTTTCATGACAACGATTTGAAAACACATTTAACCTTATTAACCGTATTTTACATTCATACATAGTTAACGAATTATCTTGGAGGCGCGAATAATCTTTGCCGTTGAAGCGCCCTAAAACTACTAATACTAATACTAATACTCGGACCCGGGGTTTATTATTTACTATACTACACCGCGTGTGTCGCTCATAGGAGACGGTGGGTCTGAGGACAATAACCGAAGTCTGAGTTCCCCATTGTTTAGCTAAAACCACTGCATTTTTTATTGTCTCTTCAAACTTTGTGCGGTATTCCAAGAGTTCATTGTGAGAATTGTCGAGCAAATCAGTTGCATGTGAAAAGTCACAATCCTTTGAATGCACCACTTTAGATGTCAAATTTATTGTCTTCAATATGTTTTATTAATAATGATTAGTACGGCAAATTGAAAGTGTTCCATTTTCTTTTTCAATTTTACAACTTCATGCTTTCATCTCCTTTTTTTTGACGTTAACAATATTTTACTGAATGCTTTTATAACACAAAAGTAGTTGTATATTATCGCTAGGCGTAATGTGGGTAATTGGAAACACTTTTAGTGTTTTTTAAACTTTGACCTTATTTGTAGGCTAGGGTATTGATAGGAGAGAAAAAATGTAAGGAGCAAATTTGTGCTTTGGGATGTAAACTAAATCATGACACCAACAAGAATTTCATGGAAGAATATTGTATGGTATTTTTATTGCTTTTTTTAAAAACTCGAATTTGTTTCCAATTACCCGGATATTGGGGTAAATGGAAACAGCCATGGTACAACTCGTAGACCCACTAGGAAACTAAAGTAGGGTAATTGGAAACAAAGCATTTTAAGCTGTGATTCTAACACAAAAAATTAATATATTATGATTCAAACTGTAGATTGTGTGTACATTTAAAGAAAACCTTCCGTCGCAACACAGAATTGTACGGTAATCTCAAAAGCATCACAAGCATGAAAATAAGGCTGTTGTATAAAAAAAGTTGTATTTTGTATTTAAATATTAATACAATCATCACTTAAAATTAAATTTACAAAAACTACATCAACAGATTGGTAAATTACCTACAAAAACAAAACATGCATCGATTGGGCAAATGGAAACGTTAGCTGCGGTTTTTTGGATTTCCTGTGATTTTGGAAAAAAAATTAAAATGCACATATTTTCAATGGCATCTTGGTGTGGGTCCAAGACAAAGTCCACAGTGCCAAGTTTATCTTTATTGGACCAGCAAATATATTATTTATCAATACCGAATCGTGGCCATCTCTTCGAGGGTATCTTTCCTTCCAAAACATGATAATCTGAAGCCTAAGTAAGAAGGCTGTGTAGTCAGACACTGTTGCCAACTTACCTTTCTTTTAAACCAAACATTTAAATGTGTTTCCATTTACCCCTAAAATTTGTCCATAGCTTAACATGGATCTTTTGGCTTTGTTTCCAATTTCCCTGTATGTTTCCAATTACACCTAATTCATGTTTCCAATTACCCCCAAGTATGAGATAATAGGGGAATTGGAAACATTGCTTATCAGGAGAAACTATGATAATTATCTAAATTTCACCTGTACCATATTGTTGACTAATGTGTCTTTATTAATTTCCATCCAATAACAAATTTCTTAAAAACAAAATAAGGACCATAACAGGGGAAATTTTGAGAAGTGTTTCAAATTCAAACAAGTTTTTTGTGTAGAGGTTGGTTGCAATGTGTATGACATGCATATCATCTAACAGAAGAAGCTGTAACTACTTGCACATTTTCCATAAAGGTCTGGACCATGCTATCTAACAATTTTTTAAAAATTTGAACTTCACATACGGAAGTTATAAAGGGCGTTTCCAATTACGCCCTGTTTCCAAATACCACATTACCCCTAATAAGGCATCACAACGCGACGACCACTGAGTCGCAGAAGGATATTTCAATATTTTTGTTTTGCCAACATTCTTCTTGTGGGCCATCAAATTCCAACTCGCAACCTTCTCGTGGTTTGGCCCGTGATTCGGGGAGTTTTTCTCTCTGAAACTAATGGCGAGCTCTGGGTCGTCGTCGGGGAACTTTCTCCTTCTCTTTGACTACCTCCCCGACGGAGACGACAATGACAACACGGACGGATGATGACACAGACGGAGACGACCACGAGGTGGGGAACCCCTGCCCTCCCCATACGCTTGTGGCTGGTTCTGACCAGCACAGGCCTGTCCACCCCTTGTCCCCCCGCGTCATCCCTTACGTCCCTCCCTTCGTCTCGATTAGCCAAGTTACATAAATATGAGACGTTAAGCAATATCCAATCAAAAAACCATCTCGTAAAAGCTTCGGATATTTGTAACTGAATCATTTAGTACTCCACTGTTAAAAAAGATCTGGGTTTTTTACCTATCCTGGATAGCAGAGCTCGGGTTGCAAGACCAGGATTGAGAAAATGTTTGAATAAATGTATCAATTTCAGTAAATTTAATCAATAAATTATAAATTAGTTTAATACTTATTCTCTTACAGAAATTTATTCCTACCAATGAGCCCAAGTGTTGCCGCAGCGGACTATTGCGGCAAACAAACTGGTCATGAGCTCTCCCTGGAAATCTAGCATTTACACTTAGGATGCGCTCTTCCATGTCGCAGACCTATAAACAAAGAAGTTTAATTGTAGGCTTAATATAGGTGTAAAAAATAACTCTTAAAATCCTCATAGTTAATGTATTATTTTAAAGAAATTACCAATATCACATTAATGGAATGATAATTTTTCCTATTTATATACTTGTGCTCCTGATACATAATGTTATTCTGAGGAGGAGCAAATATGAGACGTTAAGCAATATCCAATCAATCAATCAACAAGTGCCACATGCGTACAATCTAACGCTCCAATAGTCCCAGGGAAGCCACGCGCATGTTGAATGCTGAAAGTGTAAAACAATGTTGAATCATGACAAACAATATTCCTAGTCACAATTTGCTATAATTCTAAGGAGTACTACCCCACTTGTTTGAATTAATGTACATTATCAATTGGTGTACTGATAACATTATATATACTGTACAAAATTTTAATTTACCACCTCTTAATAGCATTTTTCTCTTGTGGAGTGGTGGGAAATTTTATCCAGTCATGCATCATCACTTGCTGCATTGCTGAACTTACTTCATCAATGCATCGGCTGATTGATGGTTGGCTTAAGTTTAGTATATTTGCCACATCCTGTTGTCCACTGCCACGAGCAAAGAACCTCAGGGCCGCGAGTACCTATGAAAATTGTGAATGAGGTAATTCATATCTATATATCTTGTAGTTCATTGACCGATCTGCAAATGATGTGTTCACTTTCCTCGACTTCATAATATTGCATTTCTTTGAGTTGTAGTTTGCTTACCAACGAAATATCAATCTTTCTCATCTTTGAAGGCAATAGTCACAAGGTTAAGAATATAGAGATCGATATCCGAATCTAAAATCACAAGATTTTCTTTCTGGTAGCTGATACCACGATGGCAACATTAATTCCCTATCATCAGTTGGGAAGCACCCAGATGATGATTTCTGAGAGCCAAATTTATATCATTGCTGAAAATTTCTGGATATTCATGAGGGACTCTTGTCCAAACAAACCGTTTTCTAAATAAGCAGCTTTCAGGTACTGGTGCTTTTCAGATAAAGTTTTCGTAACGTTGATTGTATTTTTGGAAGCCCTCTGGCATTCCTTAAAATAGCTATGCTTCGATTCAAAGCGGATTGTCCACAGTCTGATGAGTGGCCCATACATAACCATCATTTTTGTTTAATTGCGCTCATAATGGTGTTTAGGTCGTAAGGGTGTGTTGGGAAAAAATCCGGTTTTGAGATTTAAGTATTCTTCAGTTGTTTCTTGTAGTAAAGCAAAAAGTTAATAATTAACTTTAGGAGAACACACAATCTGGACAATCAGGATTAAATTTAGCACTATTTTCCATGCAGGATCATTCTTATTTTTAATATAGTCTGCCGATTAATAATGTCAGCAGTCTAACTAGTGGCCAACGTTTGGATAGCATGACCACCTAGCTCGCCAGATATTAAATGGGACATGGCTTTTCATTAAAATCTGAGCCATTGTACAGGAACTTTCGTATTCTTCTGTTCATTTGCTCTGCGTCAAACCATCTTTTTTGAACAAAGTAGGTCAGAGCTAGTGGCAAGTCATACTAAATAATACTTTCAAACAAGTCATGCCCGATGCAAGGTGGCAGACCATTGTGATAACGTGATAATATTTCAAGGTATTGATGAAGAGTGATGCACGCTTTATACCATCGACAGTATCTCCTAGTTCCCCATTTAACGACGCTACCGATGCCTACATATGATGCAGGTGTTCTTCATGTTCCAAACTTCTTACCCTCTAGAAAATCAGGACGTTCAATATCGCTAAAGCGGCAGAGAAAACGGGATTTTCTGAAGTTTTCAGAGAAACCGCCAATAAAATGGTTGCCCAAATTATCTCCTGATATAAAAGCTACACTGAGAAAAAGAATAACCATAATATTTCTAAAATAGGTGAATTATTAAGCTATTCCAGCTAAATGTTGATGTGCTATTGGGATGACTATTTATATTTCTATTTTAGAAATATGAATGTATCAACTTTTTAGAAACCCAATTATGCTGATAGCTTGATAAAGTATTTGGAATATCTGAAAAACAATTGTGCTGAAGTAGCTCATCAAACTTTGAAGGTTGGTTGGGGAATTATAGAAAAACTATTCTTCTCTATAGCATAGTATTTGAACTGACTGACAAACATAGTGCAGCTAGTCTACATAAATATTCAGCTGCTCCACAAATAAAGTTTAGCTAATTTACATATACAGTTTAGCTGAGAAACATCAATAATTCAGCTGTTCTACATAAATAGTTTAGCTGATTTAGATCAGTAATTCAGTTTGCCTAGATATGCTGTATAGCTGATTTACATTATAATTCAGCAGATTGACAAATATGGTTTAGCTGATTCACTTAAATAACTCAACAAACTAGATATACAGTTTAGCTGATTTACATAAATAATTCAGCAAATTGACAAATACGGTTTAGCTGTTTTACACAAATAATTAAGCATATCTTCATGAGAAGTATAGGTGTTCCATAAATATGGTGTAGGTAATTAAAATTACACAATTTCATTAGTAATCATTTTTATTTGTAATGTAATTTCTTTAGTAATGAACATGTTTCACTCACTACACAACCAACACAGAACAAGTCACAAAGTCATGTACTTAATTAAACTACCAAAAAAAATGTATTTTTGTATAGCATGAGGTTACATGAACAAGATTTATTTGTGACCTTATAGTTTGCAATGTACATAATTAAAGTCAATCGACGGTAATTCAGCATAATGTGGGATATGCCAAAAATTCACGTATACCACTACCTATACTGCACTCTTCAATAACTAGTGGCAGAAAATATTACAGTTCAAGGATATTGTTCATGTAACAGTAATTACTACATTATTACATCTTGAAAAAAAAATGCCAAGTATACAAACAAGGACACTTTTGAACATAAAATGTATTGTAGTGCATATATCACACGTGAGGTCTATTACTTTTATGTTCACACCATTGTTGATTACACATTAATGTTAAACGTTGTTTAAAACGGTCACCTCACGGTAATGGTTTTGAAGTAAATGAGACTTATCATTAACAAAAAACATTCTGATTTGATGTCATGCCGTGTGAACTGTTGCTAAGCACCAATGATCAAACAACTTGCTGGAGGCTCACCCATGAACTTCCAATTGGTAAGAGTTGCATTGCCATAGCCACAAGAAAACAATTATATTGTTCCTCCCCCTGACATGATCACTTCTATAGTTATAGTTTATACCTTTATACTATAACTAGCGTGTATTGCGTGGTTCATTTCATCGATTAACTTTAAATGTAAATACAGTATACAGTACTACTGGACTGCACCCCAGAATATATGGTTTAATTAACATATTGATCAATATTTGTCTCCCTATACATGCAGGAAGTTGATTCTGCTGAAGGGAACTATTTAATTGTTTACATTGGCCCTAACTGTCTTTATTGTGAATATGATTATGATTGCAATGAAATAATCTCTTGTTTTACTGAAAGTTTACAGTTTTTGCATAAGTATTTGTATACTGACTGCGGGAATTTTAAGTTACTGTTTTTGGTGTCTCTAGAATAGGACATTTCTGTCAAACACCCTGATTTTGAATAAATTCAATTACAACATTATAATTGTGTGTAGTTACAGCAGTGCTCGAAGTGGGGAGTCTTGTAACCACCCCGTTACTTATTTTTAATTATAACCACAACCAGAATAGTTTATGGCAGGGCTGCCATTTTTACGGATTTCATCCGTAAATACGGATATTTAGGTCTCCTTACGGATTCAAGGATATCGCAGTTGATTTACGGATATTTTGGTTATTTTTCAAATTTTGTGTATTTTCAAATTTTCCGCATTTTTGGCCGCCGTTCCTCCGTTAAGTTTCAAAAGTTGGTACTTCGTAGATCGAAAAGTCGAGAACAAGCAAGATTTCGATAGTTTGTATTTGTTATGTAGCTGACTCTGTACGACGAGTGTATCGATTATCGAATGGATGTATGACGTCACCGGTATTTCAGCAGCTGTTTAGTGGCCTATTATCATAAAATGGAGAAGCGACGCAAGTTGTCGCCCGATCGCGATCGAAATAAATACGTTCAACGTTAAGCGGTAAGCCCGAGTGGGAAGTTAAAATGGTTTAAAAAGGGAAGGAATGAGGAGCTAGTAGGGGCCAAGCCTAGGAGCCTGCCCTAGGCCTAGGGCCTAGGCCAAAACATGTATTTTCGGGACATTTAGTGATTTTGGTGGATTGTCTTCGAGTAAATGCAATGATATAGTGACAACTGCACTTCGTTTTATCCTAGAACAAAAAATATTGATGAAGGTGCAGCCCGATGCCTAGGCCTAGGTCTACTTTGACCCTAGGCTCCATTTGAATCCTACCCCATGATTAAAAAAATATCCCGATTCCCTGGATATTTGTGCAAGAATAGGCCTTGGCCTAGGCTACTTTCAGGTTGGCCTTTACATCATTTGGCCTTGGTGGGTGGAATGAAAAATGTTATTGATAGGCCTATTGGGTAGGCCTAGGGGTGATGCTTACTGTGAACCACCTGTGAACACAAATTATGTATGACCAATACAAGGCTAGACTTTATGGTAAATTGGAAAGTAACCGAACAACAACTAGTTTCTTACATAGGCTTGATATTTCTGAGGCATGGGTCAGATATTTGTAGAGCGAACAGTTGAATTCTTTGCCGTAATTAAAATACCCTCTCCCACCTTCTCACCCAGGTTATTGGGAGGACATGATGACCTTTATTCAGGCAAAAGATTGATAGTGAATTTCTTGTTTGTACGTTGACCATTAAACCTTATGTTCATTCATTAGCAAAAATAGCCCAAATTACGTTTAGAGGTGATTAGGAAAAGGAAGACGTAATGCCAACTACTGCCTGCAATGCAACTTTGCAGCATGCCATACTCATAACAGCTACTCTAGTCACACATAACAGGCCTCTACAAGCAGTTGGACTGTACTTAAGACAACATTTGATTTATAAGTGGGTTGCAGTTTTAAATTTGGCATCATATCCTCTTAAATGCTTATCTAATGAGTAATGACTATACACGAATGTTTGTAAATTATTTGACGACTTTGGCGGGGTCACCCCATGGTGTGGAGGCACAATTGCCGTTTAACTATCGCTCACCACCCTGGAACTTTTTTATTTCCACTTCGAGCATTGAGTAGCAGTTGAATGTTGAAAACTGTATATGTTACCTAGTTTATTTTTTAAATTGGTATTTTAAATTGGTATTTAAAGACAGTTATTTATTTTATTATTTATTTAATGACGAGAAGGCCATTGTAGGGCACAATTCCCTCTTTAGCCTTAAAGACAGTTAGTTCACAACCATTAAGCATAAAATACAGCTGCATACTAATTTTTTGCAGTAAAGAGGACATTGGCATCTTTATTTTAAAACATGTATCTTAATGAAACATATAATTTTCCAGTAGAAAGCTGAGCAAGAAAACTTGGGTGTACTGGTATGATAGAACTAAACATAGAGTACAACTTGGAATCTGTTATTGTGACTTGATATGCTTGAAAATGATCATTAAAACAAATGGTTGACAATTTGTCAAAAATAAAACAGATATCATTGCTCCCATTCACTATTATATCATGAATCAACCCAAAAACAGGGAAGTCATGCAAAACATCTAATACCAAAACCATGCCAGTTCTGTACTGTGTACCCATGACTTCTACACATTTGACAGATTTACAAGATTGCTCAAACAAATGTCCTGGGAAGCCTTCAGGGCAACTTTCATGATTTACAACATCCTGCATGAAATTAACAATAGACCCACTTCCAATAGAAATATATTTTTTAAGGCCCAGATTTTGCATAAATCTTAAGTAAAGCTTAAGCTGCTGTTTTATTGCAATGGTTTGACAAACATCAACCCTAGTGGCTACACTGTTCGA
This sequence comes from Sweltsa coloradensis, assembly GCA_024449915.1. Taxonomy (NCBI): domain Eukaryota; kingdom Metazoa; phylum Arthropoda; class Insecta; order Plecoptera; family Chloroperlidae; genus Sweltsa; species Sweltsa coloradensis. The sequence goes on from JAMZAV010002685.1 coordinate 152,170, forward strand.
AACTTTTTTACCCTCACGATGCTTTGACTCACCACGCATACTCCATAACAAAACCAGAGGTCCACACATTTCGAAGATTCTAGGGTAGTGAACCATAAAATGATGCTTTGGCTTCAAGTGGGTATTTGGAAATAAGCTAAGGTACAGTGTATGATGTTCTTCAATTAATGTTTTTAATAGCTTGGAACAACTAGGCTTCAAGGATTTAGCTGTGACTAAAGATATTATTTGACGCAAGATAATGTAAAGTTGCCACACATCATTACCCTTAGGTACTAAGTCCCCAAAAATTAAACCAGCATACCTAATTAAACAAAGCATTTCTGAAGATGACATTTTTAAATGCTGATTTTTAATATTCTCGATTGTTATTAAAGGGGGCTTATTACTTTCTGCCTTACCATAATTAAAGAACTGTATTCTTGAGTTCAACTGATCAATTGAAAATATTCCACTTATAACGTCCACCTCGACCTCCTGAACTGCCAGCTCACGGTGGGACGCTGCAAATGATTGGAGGCGACACGATATGGCTCTAATATTGTGAAGAGCCTCGTGAACCTGATCCTTCTTGAGAACCACCTTGAAGTGCGGGTCCAAGTAGAGGCCAGTGATGGCAGTGATTGTATTGAAGATGGCTGGTTCCTTCTTGGCTAGTTGAGTCGCCAAATTTTGTGCCAAAGGCAATTGGCACGCATTGATGCTGAAATAACACCTTTGCCATACTCGGTATGCATCACCTATCGTCAGCTGGGGTGCTTGTAAAGCAATGGTAGCTACTTTACTCGGTTTCAAACCAGCTACAATTTCTTTAACTGTGCTCCACATTCACTCGCCAAGTTCCAAATCAGGATGCACATCGGCCATGTCTGTGCAAAACTGTCGCAGAAGCAGTAATGCCGAAAGCATATCATATAGGCTGCCCCAGCGTGTTACGACATCTCTCGGTGGCATTTTCAAACCATTTTTCAATAACAACTTTTTTAAGTTGGGCGTACGCAACTTTTTCACGACGTTGCGCGCTTTTGCCACTGTTGCAGGGCAACCATCTTTGCTTTTCAAAGCATCCGCTACAGCAAGTTGCAAGCTGTGGATAGCACACCTTACGATATTAACGTAAGTCTCGGTTGTCGAATCTAGACCTTCAATGGTCGACATTGCTACCTTGTCTTTTTCTGTGAAAAAATCGTCCATATCGCTCCCATTTTCTTCATCACTGTCCATTTCTGTATCAAGGTTAATGTTTATTAGTTCACTGGCCTCCTGATCAAGATATTCTCCGGTTTTAACCATATTCGGCCCGTTGTCTATGGTGAGAGAATATACGTTCGCCATGGACAATTTGAATTTGGGCAGCAACTCAGAAATCACTTTTGCAATGTGGGCACCTGTGTGCGAACATTCCAATTCAATGACACCCAGGTTGAAGAAAACAGACTACACCGATTTTTACACTTTTAGGCCAGCACTTACAAAGTGTAAGGCTTCGCATGAAGTTCCCCAGTACCACTGGTGGCTCGGTGCCCGGGGGTGGTTCAGAGGCTACCCTTTTAACTGTTCCGACTAGATTTGAAACAATCTTACAAGACAAACAACATTCATCTTTGACTGCCAGTTGAAAGGAATGTGCAATGCATGGAATGTGTTTATATTTGGCCAAATCCATGGCAGATACAATATTTTTGGCGTTGTCTCGAACGAACACGTTTACTTTTTCTGTATGGTTCCAATCATCCAATCAAACGTCATGGATGAATGAGGTTTTATTTGCCCCAGTGTGTGAACCCTCATCAAATGGTGCCTGGTGGTCGTTGTAGCCTTCTAGCTGAAGGTCTTCTGCCACTTGTTCCCAGTTGTCATTGTGACCCCCGTTGTCGTTGACCTGATGTCCCTCAATGTCATTGTCCTGATGCCCCTCGTTGTCGTCATTGTCATCATCACTTTCAACTAAACATTCCATGTCCGTGTAGTGGTCAGCATCATTTTCATCTTGTGTCTGAATGTTGTTGTCGTCGTGGTCGTCGTTGTCTGTCATCGTCAATTTCAAGTAAAATTCTATGTTGGTCAGCATCATTATTATCCAGGAATTCTGCGTAAGCCTCGTAGTTTGGACTGTATGATTAATCATTTCTGATAAGTTGAGAATACAGCTTAGCTAATGGTTTCATATTTGTATTTTGCTCTATGCAGCAAATATTATAGGCCTTCATAATAAAAAAACGGCTATACGGTTATTGCTAACATTGTTTTAAAAGGCACACATTAATAATAAAAGTTGAATAGATATAGATACTATTAAACACTCTCGTGGGCGAAGTTTATATCTGTAATGTGAAATAAAGAGGAATAATTAGTATTATTGGTATCGGTATTGTTATAGAAGATGTTCCATCAAACATCTTTGAACTTGTATAAGATATTGTCTTGTGTTGGGGGAGCAAATACCGATAACTAGGGGAGAGGTATTTTATGCTCTCAAAGGACATGCAAACTTATTGTATTGTAATTTATACTTGAATGAGTATGACAAATAGCCAATGAATTATTTTTAGGGAAGGAAATAATTGGTTAGTTTACTAAACGCAAAACTCGTAAGCTAATCGCAATTAAACAGAATCTACATCCCACATTCCACTTTAGAAAAAATTGATTTTAATATTCCTTACATTCTTTTTGCAATTTTTTGGTTGTTCCCCTGGTCTATATCTGGTATACGTTGCAATTGTTAACCTTTTGGACTTACTTCATGAACAGGACCACCCAGATAAATCCAGGACATCTAGTAACATTTTTATGGCTTTTCAACATCATAGGAAACTTGGACATTATGTACATTTTTTTCCTGTGTGATGTTTTCATTTTAAGTACTAAAAATACATTAGGGCCCCCATTAAACGCCCTGATGGACGAGTAGTACCGATTATTGCGGTAATTTGCGTCTTTAAGCAGGGCTTGCACTGAAGCCTCCGCCTAGAATGAGAAATAGCATTTAAAATGTGGTAATTAAGTAAAAATATCTGAATCTTAGAAATAAATATGAGACGTTAAGCAATATCCAATCCAATCTGAATCTTAGAAGATGACAAGTTTGTCTAAACAATGTATTAACCTATCATACACACCTGGAAATGCAGTAAGGCGAACCCTTTGGGTGTAAAAATGGCCTTGCTCTCTCTCCTATGGGGCCAGTCAACGCGCAAGTATCCGTACACGCGAAACTGTCGAATGATTTGCTCTGTAAAGAAGTGAAGAATGGCATCAGAGTAAGTATAGGCTCCACTATAATTTTGTTTTTGTAATCATTTTTTGATATTATTATGATTGTAAGATGGGCCATCAAATTCCAACTCGCAACCTTTTCGTGGTTTGGCCCGTTATTAGGGGAGTTTTTCTCCCTGAAACTAATGGCGAGCTCTGGGTCGTCGTCGTTACTACTTTGTTTGGTTTACATCCCACTTTGTGGTAAGAGTGGGACTTAACAATTCAGGACACTTAGACTGCAAACTTTTAGTTTTTAAATTTATTTTGTATTTTAAACTATGTTAAAAAAAACTCCCTTCATCTCGATTAGCCAAGTTGCACTAATATGAGACGTAAAGCAATATTCAATCAATCAATCAATACACCTTCTCTCGTACCTTCCACGTTTGGTGTAGTCGACGCGTTTACCACCCGTAAACTTGGCAACCAACCTCATAAAACGTTAACCTGGCTGGTAGTAACGTTCTGGGTGAGCCGATCAGCCTTAGAAATCGAGGTGTCTAGTGCTTTTGTCTACAAGGTCACCTGTTGAACAAGACGCTGCCAACATAACCAATTAAAAATGAAAATACGTTCGCGTGGAACTAACTACTCGGAGAGTGAGAAAATCTTGCTGTTACAAGTTGTTGAACAGTATAAAGACGTAATAGAAAATAAGAAAACCGATTCCAAATCGTGGAAAGTAAAAGAAGATGCTTGGTTAAGGTTTGATTCCACCAAATGGATTTAAACTCGAGTTTAACGCGTTAAACCGCACTCCAGGTAGGGTTTATTTTAAACTCTAAGTTGAACTCGAGTTAAGTTCTGGTGGAACGCATTTTCAATCTAACCGAGGTTTAAAAAATTAAAACTCAACTTTAACGTTTGGTGGAATCGGGCCTTTATCTAAACTTGCACTAACTGATGAGGCCTATCTACATAAATAATTATTGATACAAATTTACAAAGTTCTGAGTTTATTACCCTACCTACTGGTACTTACTAGAATACATGAGAGCAATTGAGTTATAGGCTCTAACTAGATGTAAGACTTTAATTCCTGTTCATTTTTTCATTACTTCTAGCAAAAATTGTTTGAATTAGAAGTTTTTTATTTTAGGTACGACTTTTTCTAAGAAAGCATTATTTCGAAACACAAAGATGACTAGAGATTGTAGTGGTGAATAAATAAATAAATCACATTCTTGTAGTCCACTAACATACATCTGTATCCGACACTGCGTGAAGTACATGTGGGTTTCCTATAGATAAATCTGGTTGTCTTTCCTTTGCAAGTACGGTCATAGAGATATCATACTGTTAGTAGGTAGAGTTCTCACTCGCGCACGGATCGCTAGCAAATTGAACAATCCAAGATGGCTTCTTGTTTGGGCAACTTCTAGATGGGTCAAGTTCTAGATTGTGTGTTTTATTTATTTTACAATTTGTTTTACAAAAAAAACAATAGATCTATCAATAGGATGTCTTCTTTCTTAAAGTTAGGTATCTTTAATAGCTTTGTGACTCTGTCAGATGTTAGAAACTTTATTGAACCTTAAATTGAATTGAATAATTCATTGTATCATATTCATACTGCAACATAGATTTTTAATTAAAAATTTAATTAAAAAGTTGTATTATGTACATTCTTTTCGATTATAGCCATCACTTAATTTGTAAACCGGTCGAGGTGGGTTCCTCTCGGGCTGTTGTACGTAACAAAACAAATATATCTACATGCAACTCACTCAGTTATACTCAGTTCAGTTATACTCAGTTATATAACTGATTTTCAGTGGGACAGTAAATCAAAGCGACCAAGCTAACCCTGTAGGCCCCGACGCAATCGACGAGTGAGCGATAACCAACCAAAGATCGATATTTTTAATAGGAAATATAGCAATCAGTGGTATGGACAGTGCGAACACCCGCGGATCAACGCCAGAATCAACATGGCCGATTCAGAACAACTCTGAATTTATTATGTGCTTCGTTGCTAGGACGGCTCCAAAGTCACCGTTTACAAACTCCTAAGACAAGAACTGATGGACTTAAGTCCAAATCAGAAGTTAAAAAACTTCTGACTTTGACGGGAATCGAACCACGTACCTTCTGCATTGGAAGCAGATACGCTAACCTCAAGACCAACGAGCCACACATTTACTTATTCGTTATGGGTTTTTATGTTGTACACTCCTCCAAGTACTTGTTAAGAGAATTAGTAGCTAGGCTATGGGCCAAGCTAGAGATTTTTGTGTTTACCATCATCATCATTATCATCATCATCAAAAGCAGTTGAAAACGTGTTTTCGTTGTGCATCCGTTTTTTCCTTCCTTTCACTTCTCCCTCCCAATAACTAGGCTACTTTCTAGGAAAAAGAGAGTTATAATCCATAATGCCAAATATGTTAGTTTAAACAGCCGCCAAATTTTGCCAAATTATTCGGCCATATTGCAATCTTCAATCTGCCAATGGCGGCTATAGCTGCCGGTATAGGCGTGCTATCTCTAGCTACTAACAGTATGGTAACTCTATGAGTACGATACATTGATCGTGCTATCTTTTTCCACGATGCATCTCTTTTCGCATGTATGTGGGCACTTAATTTCAATAAGTTTCATTAATGAATTTGTGACAATAATCCCATCTGGACTTGCACACAGGGATGGATGATGAGGCCACATGGACTATCTGCAAGCAAAAATTAGTACGTCTAAGTTAACATTTTACAGACTAGGTACTTCAGTATGCCTAATTGAATTAGGGCCAATGTCCTTGTAATCATTAAATTTATTTTAAATTGAGAGTTGTTCCACCTTTGCCCAGATAGTTCTATCTTTTTGGGTCAGATAATGTTTGTAGGCCTAGCGTTTGAAGCGGGTTGGAACGCTACTTGACAAGTCAACCGTCGTAGCAACTTTCATACGTTTACATTACAAATTTAACTTGAATAACCCACCAGCCCCACGTTGAATGCTAGTTAAATAAAAATGGCCTTGGGTATTGTTTGACAATTAATAATTTTAGACCTAGGTCTATTTATTTATGACTAACCTCAAATTCCAATTCGCAATCTTCTCGTGGTTTAGCCCGTGATTAGGGGAGTTTTTCTCCCTGAAACTAATGGCGAGCTCTGGGTCGTCGTCGGGGAACTTTCCCCTTCCCTTTGACTACCTCCCCGACGGCGACGACAATGACAACACGGACGGATGATGACACAGACGGAGACGACCACGACGTGGGGGATCCCCTGCCCTCCCCATTCGCTTGTGGCAGTTCTGACCAGCACAGGCCTGTCCACCCATTGTCCCCCCGCGTCATCCCTTACGTCCCTCCCTTCGTCTCGATTAGCCAAGTTGCATAAATATGAGACGTCAAGCGATATCCAATCAATCAATCAATAAACGATTACATCCTTATAGGCGTAGAAGTTGCACAATGTCAAGGTAAAAATGTCACAACTTTCATTTTCCATTTTGTTTCCATATCTTGTAGCCGAGTTGCCAAAAAATGGTTCAAAATCTCGGGACAAGTTTCTCAAATCTTTTTTTCTGTTTTTAATACTGTGGGCCTGAGAGCTTGCAGATTTTCTTATCTTCCTCTGTACATGCCAATTATCATTTTTGCTTTGATCCATTGTTTGGACCGCACACTCTTCAATTTCATTAGCGTTTAAATGTAAATGTTCTCGAAAATCTTCTACTATTTCTTGTTTTGTGCCGTAAAACCCCAATAACTAACTAACTTGTGTCTCTAAACGAATGTTGTGGATTGTTGAACGATCCGTTCCAGACTGACTGTGGTTAGTAAGCAGTTTTCTTACCACACCTCGGCAAGCATTTTGCTTTGAAGTTTGTACAATGTCAGTGACGACTGTGTTTAAAATATCACAGCAAATACGGTTGCTTTCAGTCCTCTCCTCTGCTTATAATATGTTTCGTAGAGCACAGGGAATTCCATGAAGGTCCATTGACTTGACGTTGTGGACGGCGACATCGTCAATTTTCACACGTTTTTTTGCTGGCCAAATATCTTCGGAACGTTGACATTTAGAAAACTTCTCGCGGACTGATTGGAGGCTCGGATTCTTGGAAGATGTAGGTTTACCACAAACTTGGGGCTGGTCTGTCTTGGACCGTCACCGCCCATGCACGGTGCCTATAGTTACCTCAATCATTGGTTGAATAGTAATCTCTATGGTTTGCATCTGCGTAACCGTTATAACAGCTTGCGTAACTTCAGGAGGCCAGGTGTCTTGCCAGAAATCTACGCTATTTCGTTCCCGCTTGTTTGAGAAGGGGGCAGTTAACCTCGTTTGCACCTGGTTGCATGTCCGACACGCTGGATTAAGCTTAGCCTTAGCCTGCTTTTGCCGACGAGTAAGGCTAGTCTGTGGAGCTGCTGTGTCTACCACTGATAAGGTCCGTATTGGAGCATTTGAGTGTACAGGTGAGCGATTTACCTTGTAACCTGTTTGGGTTTAAAAACCGTCTTGACCCTGTACATAGTTAATGGCTGACGGCTGGAGAGACAGATTCTTTAAACCTGTACTGAGCTGGTCCTAAAAAGCCAAGTCTTTGGCTACTGCACATGCTGGTGGAGATGATGTGCATTGCGGCCTTCTTTTCTTCTTGGGAAGCCCAAGTTTCTCCAATGAGTAGTAATGTTGGGAGGAAGTTTATGCAACTATATTTATCTTTTTTTGTACATTTACGTTTCCGATTTACGTCATTCCCTATATCATTAACATCATCTTCATCCACTTTCCCATTTTTCCTTTTATCCAGTTTCTTTTCCCTATTAAGGTTAGCTGCATAACTCTGTTCATGAAATGAGCTATCCATTACTCTATCCTCCAGAGTATCGGGGTATTCACGAATTAAATTTGAACAAAACTCTTCAAAGAATCTTTACCCAAGTTCTTATTGGCTGTCCAAGCAAGGTTGCAGACGGCCTTAACCATGTGACATGATGTTTTGTTAGAAGTTTGTCCTTCAACGATGGCGGGAAAACTTCCACCATTTTGTAGAAATTGATGTTGAGATGGAATTGGGAGTGTACAAAGGGCTGTAAGATGTCAAAGCTCGGGGTTCAATTGTGTTGATGGAAGAGATTGTGGCAACGAGTGTGGAGATTGCGATATCGCGACTGGCTGGTATTTGTCAACAACTGCGCTTTTTAAGAGTTGGGCTTGAACTATATTAAATAACCCTGGCGTGTCCAATTTAAATTTGAACACTTGTAAATGCTTAATTTTAGTAACACCGAGATTTATAAATGTAAACTCCACCTTGACTGCATCGATTTCGCCGGACACAGTTAATTGGACAAACTCTATCATGTCATCCATCTAAAAATATATATATAAAAAAAAAAAAGAATTGCATATCATGCAAAAAATAAGCTTTGCAAAATCATAGACAATGTAACACCTTGAATCTCTTCAAGGCGTTCTTCTCGACGCGAAGAGGTTGTAAGGGAAGCAGTCACTGAAAGAACCTACTCGATCCAGCTCCTGAGTGATTGTTACCCTGCATATTGTTTATACGTCTGCTCCTGCATATTCTTCGATCTGAAGTGTGTCCCTAGAAAAAATAGAATTTAAACCACACGTTCGCGTTCTTGGCTTGGAGTTTGATGCTAAATTACATTGGAGATACCACGTCTCTGAATTGCGCAAACAATGTATGTTGAAATTTAATATCCTTTAAGTTCTTAGTAACACTTCATGGGGTGCGGACAGGACATGTCTTTTGCGAATATATGGTTCACTAATTAGATCCGTAATGGACTGTGCCTGTTGGGTCTACTCGTAGAGCAATTATTTCAAAGGCGATAAATACTAAGACTGGTATTGTTTTGTATCGACACTATTGACTTTGACACAACATTCATGCAATTTTGTTTCCCATAAATTATGTACCAGTAGCTCTTAATAGCACTACGATGATCCTCGTACAACCGGGTAGGCCTACCTACGATGCCATCCCCGGAATTATCGTAGGCCTAGGTATCGAGCTACTATATTTTATAGTACACAATTGTGGCATTGATATTAGACAATATTGTAAGCCATTAAGTGACTTCAGTCAAACATAATAAAAACACATGTGGATCAGACTCTGAATCTTCTCAATCATGTAGTTGTGACTTCACGCCTCCTAGGCTCTGCTACTTTACGCCCTTCGTGGTCTAACCTGCCTATGAAGTCACGTCGCAACCTTTACCGACACACCTTGCCCGAAAGACCCGACCAGCGCCAGAGTGTGATTCACTCGTGACTCACCAATTGGAGTCACTTTAGGTCGGGGGGTGGTGTAGGTGAAGGTCACCCGTCCTAACCCTATGCCTGACTCGCTAACTTGCCCTAAGCTTAGCTCGCGGAGAGATGAGACTAACATAAACCGAGAGACACGAAATGCAAATCGAAAACACAACAACGCAACACAAAAACTAAAAACAACAACCAGAGTGTACCGACAGTGCAACTCAGCACGGTCCAGTACACTACCCACTGGGGGTACGGAACCCGTCTTACCAGGCACGCTAGTGGTGAGCCACGCCGTCGCTGGTCCGCTCCACGCTCGTTCTGGGGCCTCGGGCACTGCTGCTGAAAGTGGGTCAGCCACCCGTGAAGCGGCGTGGTGTGGACTGAGGGTCCTTGCAAAAAAACTACACTATGAGTTGAGGAAAACAGGGGCAAACATGCACTACGAAGTGAAAAGCTGTGTGCTTTTAGTGGACTTTACTGACTCAACAATGAATTTAAATTACAACAATGAAGTTAGGTTTCAAATGAAGTTAGCAATCGGATCCGAATTTAGACAACAAAATACATACATGTGATACAAGGGTTACAATAAAAATACAAGAAAATACCAATGCTCTACTCATCCAAGTCCTCTCTGTCCCACTCCAAAGTCCTATCCTGTTCCTTGGTCTTGAGTGAAGAAGGGGGGGGGGGAATGATGTGGCTGCAAACGGCGACGCGCTCCGGCGCGTAGGTAGGCCTAGCCTACGGGGAAGGCGTCCAGTGGCGGACGCGGACCTTGTGTCCTACTGCGTCCTTCTCGGCTACTCGCCCAGAATGTTTAGTTTCGCTTACCACAGCCCCAGATGTTCTCGTAGAGGGAGAGATGCCCTTGATCTAGCATCGTGGTATTGACTAACCACGTGGTCTTGTACTTTATTGGCACTAACACGTGCACCCTATCTCGACACCGCAAAGCCAGTCCGAAGACAGGAACTGTAAACTTGATGTGAGCTCATGCTCCCCGCAACTCTGTAGTAGTTTAGAAATTACCGTGCACTCGCCGGGTCGTCATTGTTAGACGTACTGTTGGCGGTTACCCTTTACTAGGGGTCACCAAAACGCGTCGGATTCTTCCGAATAAGTTTCAAATAGTAAAATAAAGTTAGAAAAAGACCAACCCCCTAGCCCTAGTCGGCCACTCCGTAATAGACGGAGGATCCACGACCATGATGGCTCTCGCAGGGTGGGTCACCACGCTGGCACTACACGTGCACCCTCGGGCTCGACCGTCCGGTTCCAAAGCGTGACCCACTGTGATCGAGGTGGATGCTCCTTGCTGCCTCGCACTCGTCCGGGGTTTCTTCTCGGCCTCGCCATCCGGTCACGTGTGTCTCTCTGGACACTGCCCCTTGGTCAGTCTTCTTGGTTCAAACTTCCGCGGGTCATCCTAGGCTCGCGATTCGTCGACTACAACTCAACAAAATACACATTTCCGTGATTTTGTCACCGACGTTGCCATTTATGCTTGCCGCATTCCTCAACCCTTGCTCGCTGCCGTCGAAAGCTGAAGCCAACGCACTTTTCCAGGACGTTCCGAATTCAGCATGGGGTGACGTCACTTCTAGGCCACGCTGGTAAACCCGAAACCAAAACATGAGCCTCGGGTCCACAACTTCACATTCCACACTTTCAACCCTAAGGTTGGCCTTTGCATGCCTAGATGCAGATTCACACTGGCTTGAACACTTGTTAGAAAAATATGACTTAAGGCCTTGAAAAAATTGAAAGTTCCACATGATATGAAATACATAGATAGATTTATAAGCAGCAAAAATATAAAAATACAAGGGGTAGGGCTGTAACGTTACATAGTTTTTGGTTAAAAATGGTAACATTGCCTGTAAGTAAATGTAACGTAAAGAGGAAATCATGTTCGAAACAAACTATTCATCAAAATTGACTGGTAAATGCATTCATGTTCAATTGAGTAGAGCAGAAAGTGGCACAGTTTTATGTTCGTTACAAACATACCTAGTTGCACCTGTCCATGAAACTTATGCCGCTTTTTTAGTGAATACATTATACTTCTGCTAGTTCTATGCCACTCAATATTTTGCCCACGTTCAAGCACTTTACTTCTATAAAGGAATGTTTATCATCGCAACAATGCCATCAGGACTGTAACCTATCCATGGCACAGAAGCATTTACTAGTATGCCCAGCTGCATCATGTTGCTGTCCATGCCTCTTTCATACGCCTTAATTGCTAATGGTTTATTTTCCTTTCCATTTGCGTTGAATGAAATACCGCTAAAGGTGTGAAAACGATACCATTCATTTTGCTGTCCCAGTTCCTGGAAACTTTGCTGGGTTTGGTGTATGTGTACTGGCTGTAGCATACACTGCCGGTAATGCGGACCTTTTGCTCTGCTTAATGTAACCACCCTGGTGTTTGGTAGAAAAACAAAAGTCAACAGCTTCCCCTACACTAACGTTCACACGATTGTTATAAGTATATATAATATATATATTATATATAACACTTTAATTACTTGTAAATTACTGACTAATTCATAATGTTTGATTTGGCATACCATACTCGTTTTTTTTTAAGGACGACCTTTCTTTGGGTCCTTCGTCGTTGGTGGCCCTGGCAGCATGTCAAGACGTCTTTTTGAGGCCTTATTTTTTTCTGTTTACGGTGTCTATTCTATTTTTTATTTGGTTTCCCAGCACCCCGTTTGAATAAGCCTGAAAGCATCCAGGATATTTGTTCACCACCGACCTGGCTACTCTCATTATATTAGCCAGGAACGGGTGATTATGAATCTCAAAGTGGAGACTGGACAAAAAGGGTGTGGATGTGTCCTACCCTACGAGCCTCCAAATGTTCAATCGTTCCCTGTGAGCAATATAATCAAGGCTGGCAGGTCTTCGAGATGGAGTATTTATATTGATTTAACAGGGAGAGGAACTTGAAGTGGAATGTGAGTCGGAACGAGTAGATGGAGGGAGTGTTATGCTGGGCCCCCCAAAATGGGAATCTGAAAAGAGAAATCATTGGTATGAAAAAACGAATCTACTAATATTATCGGGCCATCAAATTCCAACTCGCAACCTTCTCGTGGTTTGGCCCGTGATAAGGGGAGTTCTTCTCCCTGAAACTAATGGCGAGCTCTGGGTCGTCGTCGGGGAACTTTCCCCTTCCCTTTGACTACCTCCCCGACGACAATGACAACACGGACGGATGATGACACAGACGGAGATGACCACGACGTGGGGGAACCCCTGCCCTCCCCATACGCTTGTGGCTGGTTCTGACCAGCACAGGCCTGTCCACCCCTTCTCCCCCCGCGTCACCCCTTACGTCCCTCCCTTCGTCTCAATTAGCCAAGTTGCATAAATATGAGTCATTAAGCAATATCCAATAAAAAAACTAATATTATCAGTATATTAGAATCCACAGTTTCATGTATGTTCATGAACAATCATGAATTTTCAAATTGTGATTTGCGGAACCTTGGGTCTCTGCCTCCTCCTACATGATGAAAATAGCATTAATCATGATTCATGAATAATTATCCAAAATGATCATCAGCTAAGAGTACCTTAGTTGAAAGCTTTACTGATTGTAGCTACAAAAGTGAAGTACATAAGGCCTACTGAAGCACAAACAGTGATTGTGCTGTAATTTTTTGAGATATTTATGAAGGAGTATCAAAACAAAGGGTAAGCTGATGTCGGTCAGTTGTTCTTGTCCCTGGTGGACGTGTTTTGTCCAAAAGGTCGCCCTCTTGGTTTACACTTGATTGTTGTTAAGTTTTCTTTGCATCTCGTAGAATCTGTTCGAAACTGCTAATTCTTGGAGAAATACAGTCCATGGAAGACTTTCTGATGGAATAGTACTTAGCTGACTTATCAAATTAGCTTCATCAATCTTTCTGATAATTTCATTGATATACCCGTTTACTAGTAAAGCCATTTCTTTGGAGATTGATAGTACAGGTATTTGTCTCAGGCCATTTAAACTTGCGGATGCTTTCGAAATTTTAAGTCCCCAACGTTTAAGGACCCTTGGTCCTACATTTTTTTGTGTGTTTTTTTTTCCGAGTCTAAAACGCGTCGCCCTGCGTAGGGGGCTGAAATGTGAGGGTCCCTTTGTATATGTTTCTATAACGGCTTGTTTAATGGGCATTTGCGTTGATTTTTTTTACCGTTGATTACAGCATCTTGATCCCCATTTTAAAGGTGTAATAAATTATAAACCCTTTAAGTCAGGATGTTCTTTGCTTCTAAGTGTAGTTCGGGATTTCCGATCCAACCCTGTAGCACTCCTGGGAAAGGATTTTGGTTTCCTGCTGAAGCATAAGGTTGTTATCGATTGAACAACAGGGTATAAAACTGTTCAAAGGGTGATACGCTGCATGATGTTCTGGGTCTTGTTCGTTGTCTTTTCTCGTTTGTCTTGTTTTTTCGTCGTGCGATTCGGGTCCCTTCTTCCCCCTTTTCCCTTGTTGGTTATCCTGATCGGCCCCGTTCGACGCGGGGGAAAGGGGCGGCCCCCCGGGGACGTCCTATGATATAGCGCGTTCCCGTCCCTGATGGTTAAGGGGTAAGTCGATCAGGGCGTCCCCCACGCCCGATATCACGTCAGTTTCGTATTGTAGGGGTTTTTCTAGAATGTCTGTTGTCGTAGAAACCCCTTTAAAATCCAGTTTGGGCAGGTGGAAGGGTCCATTCTCTGCTAGGATGAGTCCAAGGTCGTCGGCTCAAAAAAAAATTTCTACGTTTTACACTTGTATTAAAACCAAATTTTTACGGGGCCCAAAAAAGTTTTTAAGGCCGTTTTTTTTTTCCCTACTCTAAAGTCAATACATCAAATTGTCAAAAAAAAACATATCTTTTTTGGCTTCCGATCGTTCCACAGGGGTTCCCTTTTAAAAAAGATATCACTTGCAGGTGGTTAATGCTACGGATCTCTTTTTTTGGACTGTCACAAAACCAGTCTTTTCTTAGTCAATTGACCTCATCTCCACAACGATCGCTTCATCATCATTAATTATGGATTGCCAATGCATACTTTTTGCTTTCCCCAAAAAGAAGCTATAATGTTGCACCATCTTCTATGGTTTCAGGTTTACGCTTTTATTAGAACAAAAAAAAAATGTATCCCCCAGATTTTTTTGCTGAAGGGTTTTGCTCGTTGCATTTTAGTATGAATTTTACCCCAGAAAAGCCTCCAACACGACCTGCGTGGCGGGTCTTAAAAACCCCACTGCCCCTCCTAGAGGTCGGGGAAACTTTGTTTTCCTTCCAGAACTCTAAAACGTTTGCGTCTTGGGGCAAACGCTTTCTTCCGAATACAAAGTATCCCCTTTTATCAAATCATTGGTTTCTGCTGTGGTTTTTTGCGTCCCTTGCAGACTCTCTCTCCCGCACGAAAACAATGCTCTAGTCCAAATGCTCCCCTTATATCGTCCCCTCGACCTCCTGAACTGCCAGCTCACTGTGGGATCTTCAAATTTGGGGCGACACGATATGGATCAATTGGAAGAGCTCGTCAACCCGATCCTTCTTGAGAACCCCCTTGAAGTGCGGGTCCCAAATAGAGGCCCGTGTGGCAGGATTGTATTGAGATGGCGGGGTTTCCTTCTTTGGGTAGTTGAGTCCCAAATTTTTTTGCCCAAAGCAATTGGCAGCATTGATGCTGAAATTACACCTTTGCTATACTCGGGAGCATCACCCATCGTCACTGGGGGTTTCTTTAAAGCAAAGGAGCTCTTACTCGGTTTCAAACCGCTTTCAATTTTTTTCAAAAGCCCACTTTTCTCGCCCAAATTCAAAACAGGATGCACATCGGGGCCCTATCTGTGCAAAACTGTCGCAGAACAGCAATGGCGAAAGCATATCATATAGGCTGCCCCGCGTGTTCGACACTCTCGGGGGCATTTTCAAAAACCCTTTTTTAATAAAACTTTTTTTGTTGGGCGTACGCGCTTTTTCACGACGTTGCGCGCTTTTGCCACTGTTGCGGCAGCCATCTTTGCTTTTTCAAAGCACCTACCGCAATTGCAAAGGGGGATGCCCCCTTACGATATTAACGTAGGGGAGACCCGGGGTTTTTGGTTGTTACAAAAATTTTGTTTCCCAATTTTTTTTTAAGGGGGTTAAATTTTTTTTGTCTAATTTTTTTTTTTAGTTCTAGGTAAGTGTTGTTTTTAAAAAATTCATACACAAAATATTTTATCGGATCATTAAGGATTTAAATTAAAAGGAAAGGACATTGCATTTTTGTAAAACCCCAAACCCCCTGCGGGGGTTGGTTTTTTACATTTACAAGGGGCAGGTTTTTACAAGTCGCAAAAGTGGTACATAACAATAAAAACCTGTTTTTATGTTTGCTATCAATTTTAAAAATTTGTAATAATATTAAGTAAATGAGAAAGAGGAGGGCATTTTAATAATAACTAGGGAAAGTACCTACTTTAAATTTTCAAAAAATATTTAAATTTTTATCAGAGGAAACACAGTGAATGTTTTTATTTATTTTTTGTTTAATTGATTGTATAATATATAAAATTAATACAATATTTTAGTGGGAATAACAACATTATAGCGAAAAGTAGGCCATAAAGGACATACAAGGACATAAAAGGGACTGAAAAACCAACCCCAGATCACGCCGTTTTAAAAATTTTAATTAGCCCCACAAATTAAGCAATACCACATCTTTCAAACATCAAATATTTTTTATTAATCTTTATAGATGCTTACAAAAACTATTAAAATATATATCTACAATGCATAAAACCATAATTAACAAAAAATGTGCAATTATTATACTTAGCAGGCCGATAATAAAGTTTTTCTCTTTTTACTTCCCCGCGCGCGGCGATCTCTAGAACGTTTCAGGTAGGTTTTTTCCTAAGGGTTTCTAATCAGCTAAAATTTCATGGTGAATGGGGTTTATTCGCCCCCGTGTGTGAAACCCCCATCAAATGGGCCTTGGGCGTTTAGCCTTCTAGCTGAAGGGTTTCGCCACTTGTCCCCCGTTTTCATTGTGACCCCTGTTGTCGTTGACCTGATGTTCCCAATGTCATTGTCCTGATGCCCTCGTTGTCGTCATTGTCATCATCACTTTCAACTAAACATTCCACGTCCGTGTAGTGGTCAGCATCATTTTCATCTTGTGTCTGGATGTTGTTGTCGTCGTGGTCGTCGTTGTTGTCATCGTCAATTTCAAGTAAAAATTCTATGTCGATCAGCATCATTATTATCCAGGAATTCTGCGTAAGCCTCGTAGTTTGGACTGTATGATTGATCATTTCTGATAAGTTAAGAATACAGCTTAGCTTATAGTAACATATTTGTATTTAGCTCTATGCAGCAAATATTATTGGCCTTGAAAATAAAATAAAACGGCTATACGGTTATTGCTAACATTGTTTTATAATGCACACATAAATAATAAAAGTTGAATAGATATAGATACTATTAAACACTCTCGTGGGTGAAGTTTATAGCTGTATGGTTACTACTATGTATTTGACCAATGTGAAATAAAGAGGAATAATTAGTATTATTGGTATCGGTTTTGTTATAGAAGATGTTCTATCAAACATCTTTGAACTTGTTTAAGATATTGTCTTGTGTTGGGGGAGCAAATACCAATAACTAGGGGAGAGGTATTTTATCTCTCAAAGGACACGTGCAAACTTATTGTATTGTAATTTATACTTAAATAAGTATGACAAATAGCCAATGAATTATTTTTAGGGATGGGAACAATTGGTTAGTTTACTAAACGCAAAACTCGTCAGCTAATCGCAATTAAACAGAATCTACATCCCACATTCCACTTTTAAAAAAAAATGATTTTAATATTCCTTACATTCTATTTGCAATTTTTTGGTTGTTCCCCTGGTCTATATCTGGTATACGTTGCAATTTTTAACCTTTTGGACTTACTTTATAAACAGGACCACCCAGATAAATCCAGAAACATCTAGTAACATTTTTATGGCTTTTCAACATCATACGAAACTTGGACATTATGTACATTGATGTTTTCATTTTAAGTACTAAAAATACATAAGGGCCCCCATTAAACGCCCTGATGGACGAGTAGTACCGATTATCGCGGTAATTTGCGTCTTTAAGCAGGGCTTGCACTGTAGCCTCCGCCTAGGATGAGAAATAGCATTTAAAATTTAATAATTAAGTAAACATATCTGAATCTTAGAAATAAATATGAGACGTTAAGCAATATCCAATCTAATCTAAATCTTAGAAGATGACATGTTTTGTCTAAACAATGTATTAACCTATCATACACACCTGGAAATGCAGTAAGGCGAACCCTTTGGGTGTAAAAATGGCCTTGCTCTCTCTCCTATGGGGCCAGTCCACGCGCAAGTATCCGTACACGCGAAACTGTCGAATGATTTGCTCTGTAAAGAAGTGAAGAATGGCATCAGAGTAAGTATAGGCTCCACTATAATTTTGTTTTTGTAATCATTTTTTGATATTATTATGATTGTAAGATGGGCCATCAAATTCCAACTTGCAACCTTCTCGTGGTTTGGCCCGTTATAAGGGGAGTTTTTCTCCCTGAAACTAATGGCGAGCTCTGGGTCGTCGTCGGGGACCCTTTGTCATCTAATAGAACATAAAGGTTATTATATACATAAAACCAGGGAGACGAGCAACGGTCAAGTAGCTGGTTACTTCAACGGACATTCAACGGACCCCGCAACAACAAAGTTATAAACTTGCGAGTGACGCCTAAATTACTACTTTGTTTGGTTTACATCCCACTTTGTGGTATGAGTGGGACAATTCAGGACACTTACAAACTTTTAGTTTTTAAATTTATTTTGTATTTTAAACTATGTTTTCAGTTTGCATCCAAAGTTACTTGCTTCCTCCTCCGGTTTAGCGTTTTATGTGGAGCTTATTTCCAGCTCATCATCTGGTGCCTCCACATAGTACTCAGTAGTGTGAGCTTTCCCAATGACTGAGGCATTGTATCTCAATTAAGGCTCCTTGAATGCTGCATAACGCACACTGACCTGTTGGTTTTCAATTTTCTTTCTCGTAGCAGGCCATTAACTATTTTATCATGATGGTCTTAACTACTAAGTTCAGACCTAAATATTGCTAATTGTCCTTATTGATATCAATAGTGGATATATTTTGTGTAGATATTTTAAATAAAATGTATTTACATTCCTTTGCTATTGCTACTTTTTTCTACGATTTTTCAACGGCTAGAAGTTCTACTAATACTAGAGCTAGACCTATTTTCATCATCACTACATTCAGGGCTCTTAGTGCTTTCAGTTATCGTCATGCGTGGGCTGCACTGCCTACGTGTAGGTAGAGCTTACTGACTTAACAGCAGGGCTTGGTGACCTACGAGCAAGGCTTAGTGAAGTTTGTGCAGGACTACGGCTGCTGTGTGACCTACGATTAAGGGTGCTTGAACGACGGTTGAGCTTATGTGTAGAGCTTACAGACCTCTGAGGGCTCAGTGAATTATGTGCAGGACTTCGTGACCTTTGTGCAGGACTTCGTGACCTGTGTGCATGACTTTGTAACCTTTGTGCAGGACTATGGCGTCTGTGTGGCCTACGATTAGGGGTGCTTGTTCTACGTGTTCTCCGTGAATTCCGGCTGTGTGGCCTACGCGTAGGGCTCAGAGGGCTGCGACTTCTGCTGCCACGGCGCTGAGCACGAGCGCGCAGTGCCCGTCCTCCATCACGGTCCCTGGCATTCGCCAGCCATATTTTTAACACTTTGTCAATGTCGCTGACTTTGGTGGTTGGGGACTTGGATCTCACAGCAACTGTAAGTACAGTACTGTAAAGGTTAAAATAACAAAATGGAAGTCCGTTTAAAGTCACAGTCAAATGGCTAACCAATGTGGTTTGCTAGCCACACTTACTGAAAATATCTTTAAATAGGCCTAATTTGAAATTTGTATTAAACAATCTTCATTGCTTATGCTTTATCAGGCCAAACTACACCATATTATGTATGATTCTCGTCGTCGGGGAACTTGCCCCTTCCCTTTGACTACCTCCCCGACGGCGACGACAACGACAACACGGACGGATGACACAGACGGAGACGACCACAACGTGGGGGAACCCTGCCTTCCCCATACGCTTGTGGCTGGTTCTGACCAGCACAGGCCTGTCCACCCGTTGTCCCCCCGCGTAATCCCTTACGTCCCTCCCTTCGTCTCGATTCGATGCTGTAGGTCATGCTGTAGTTGACTTTGGTTTAATTTTTCTCGTTCCATTTGATTATCCAAAAGTATGCCCTGTAGTATTGCATTTTTAATTTTGATATCTAGCTCATTCATTGGGTCTTGATGGGTTTTTCCTCGTCGTGTTCTGTCGGCAACTGTTGCCACTGCAGGAATGCTAGGTCTGTTCTCAATTCCGCCAACTTGACAATTTTATCCACGCTGACGGACTTGGCTAACATTTCCTTGCCTGTTTCCGGCGCCTGCCCAACCAAGGAGAGGAATATGTTAAATATGAAAATAGAAAATGCTTCTAATTAAATACCAAGTTACTGAAATTGGCATTGGTAATGCCCACCCATTTTAAGTATGCACATTACTACTAAATACAAAACTGTTTTGTGTTCTTTCAGTAGGCATCAACAAAATGTGTCAAACTTTAAATACCGACTTGTGACCTACAAACTGTCGATTTCATCACCATTACAAGGAAAGTGCTAGTTAGAAAATAATATTTTTTATTATTTTCCTAAAGAAACATAATATGGTGTAAATAAAAAAGGAAAATGTTAATAAGGAAGTCTGAAGAACTACCTGCAACACTTGTCAAACTTAACAACTTACACATAGTTAAAGTCAATCGTCCTATGCAGCACCTAACGTGGTATATCTAGGCCTACATAGATTTAAAATCAACGACACTGAATTCCTCGACTTCGTAGTCCAGGAAGTTTAATTAATATTCTACGACTTCTGCTTCGTTGCCAATTTCACTACACACCCCTGATTTTTAAGTCTGTACAGACCAGAACTAACACCTTTTTTGCAGTGGTTTAGATCTGACCATTTTACAATAGGAAAAACTGTATTTTCTTTTCTAAGGGCAGCCATCGTGGATGAATCGTCATCACCTACTAATATGTTGACTGCCATTCCCGCCTCTTCAAGAATCTTGCTCTTCGTAACCAACTGAACGGCAATATCGGGTTCCATTCCCTTTGCAGTCCCGTGCTAGTTCAGCCTGCAGTCGTGTTGGTCCCGCGGAATTCTTCGCTCGCAACGTCGGCACTTCTTGCATCTTGTAATGTAGTCGAGGATCTTACTTGTATGAAAACCCATGATAGCTCCATGCCCTAAAATAAATCACAAAATTAGAAACAGTATATTGTTGAAATTGTGATCTGCTATCGGTACATTATTAGTCGTGGGCTGTAGGCCTAAATTTCTGTACTTTAAAAACTGTTTATTTACCACAACCCTAGGCCCTACATAGCAAAAACTGAAAGAAACCATAAAAAGGGATTATTCTTCTATGTTAATTACTTTTTATAGCCTAACTGAATAGGATAGACGTATTTAGCACTGACTGGACCTATGTAAAAATCCCAGGCAAATAGTATTTCACCAGGTGTATTTTCCCATCATATTGCTTACATGTTTTGTCTGATGTGGCATGTTGATATATTTTATTTGAAAGTTAAGTTTGTGTGCCCTAAAACCTCACCAACTAACTAACTAACTAACTTACTATCATTGGGTGATCACTTTTATTTAATTAAATGCAATTTGACAAATTTATATTTTAACAACCATTGTAATCAGTCTTAAAAATTTCAAATTCGAATAGTTGATACTCAAATTTCGAATATCAAGCATGCAACATAAATTGAGGAACATTGGCGTAAGCATATATTTTAGACCATTGATCATTATTTTGTGATGGTTAACTATTCCTCGGAATGATTAAGTTTTAGTGACATGTTGACAGTATATAACAAACCTCTTCCCAAACTTCGCACTTTCCAAAGAGAACGTATAAGTTCTGCTCGTGTTTTCTTGAGCATAGGCATACCTCCCGACAATTTTCTTGGTTCCCAAGTACATGCTTAAGCCCATTAGCAAATCCGCCTTTAGTTGGTCAACATCTCCACCAGCGTTACGAATAGCCGGTTTCAAAATGTTTCTCTCCTCTGCGGGGTAGACACGAGTTTGAGTCAGTGTCTTTTAGAGATTGTTCTTGTAACATCGAACGGTATGGTTTGCGCCCTCAAGTTTCTCACCATGTCGGCCGCTTGAGATTTGCTCTCGTTCCCTGGCAAACACACTGCGGTCTCCATCTCCGACCATGTATCGGTACATCAAACCATGCTGTTCTAAACTTGCCTTGAAGCCGTCAACAATCCCCGATTGCTCCGTGCCCGTTGACAACACTTTGTAATTGACAAAGCACACATGGTCACTGGGTTCCTTGTTAAGTGACTTGGCTCGAGCACACGCGTAGCACCGGGATGCGTACGGCATTTACTCCGCACAGTGTGGGGCCCAGCTTAATTCCGTGAAGTCTACGGGCCTGTGGGCAGGCAGCTGGGTTGGCCGTCAGGACACGCCACTGGTGCCGTGGTTGCCGGGAGCCTAGAGGACTTGCTGCAGAAGTTCCTTGCAGCAATTCTCAGGTGGCGTTTTAGGGCGTCTGCCATGTCGCTTAGTGGCCGCGTCCTGGTTGAACACCAGTTCTTGCCCCGCAGGCTGTGGTACACTTTCCACATTGTGCCTTGCCTTCCGGCTCTTAACAACCGGATGCAGGGGGAACTAGCCAACTTTGTATGGGCAGGCAAGGGCATTGGACTCGTCTACGAGACCTATCCTATGCTCCTATCAACCTGGGAGGACTCAGACTAGTTCACCTTGCGTCCAAGGTGGCCATGCTCCGGATGTTGTTTGGCCGCCTACATTTGTCCAGTTTCGATGACCATCCCTGTCACGCCATGACCCGGCACTTCCTCGGAAAGTTCCGACATCTGGGTCTTGGATGGCAGGTACTGTTTCATCCGCAAATCGGTGGGCCTGCAGCCCGGGGCACGTCCGAGTTCCTCCGCACGGTTCTGGTGGCTTGGTACTCCCTGCAACCAAAGCCGAGAAATTTCCCATCCACCGTCTGGGGTCTCTGTGACGTTCCACTCACTCTGACTTCCCTAATCCCTACAGCCACCACTCCCTTCATCCCTTCCTGATCTTTTCTGGGATGTAAGACGTTGGGTGACATGCTCGTCGGTGACAAGTGGTTGGAGGTGGACTCCTTGCAGGGTTTTGACGAACTGCCCCGTCGCACTCGCGAAGCCCTGAGAATCAACGGAAACAGGATCCGGGCTTTCTGCAGCCTCCGCTTCAGTGGGGTCAGGGAGATTCCGGGTCCTGAGCCCTGGCCACCACCTCTTTTTTACCGCCGCACTCTCTGGAACACGACATCGTCTCAAGACTTTTTTACAGCGCCTACGCCACCTAGCGGACTACAGTCGAACAAAAAACGCAAAACAATGCCTGGGAAATAGCTGTTTATTTTCCTAAACGGTTGGCGGTAGAACAATTCTGTTGACTGGCTTGAAGAGCAAATTCATCAATACAGGGCAATAGAGTAAAGTTTTCTGAAATAAGTGTCTGGGGGTATTTTTTAAAGTTCCATGAAACAGCGCGTGAAACAGTATTTTTGTAAAAATGATGCAATATTAAAAAATTCATGCTAGATAAATGTATACATTTTATTAAAATCCGGGACAGAGGGCTCTATAGAAAACCTTCGCAATTATATTGCTGAAGATTTCATGCCGATCGGTTGATTAACGGCCGAGAAAACAGCAATTTGCTGGAAGTCAACGTTATTTTCAAAATACTGCCAATTTCCACATGTCCTTTATTCTCTTAGGTGTTTCGTCGGTAGCGTATTGGTGTTGTCTGACAAAAAGGATTCATATCTTCCCAATATGTATAATTTGATTCTGTTGCGAAATTCAGTAGGGAGGGGATGATCATGTAAAAAACCTGCTGCCCTCATAGCCGAAAAGAAGTTTTCCAAAACGTCCTGGTTAAGTCTGTACGTAAGAATGTATTTCAAACCATATTGTTATTCTAAATCATTGTACAGTAGTTTAAGGGATTGCGATGAAATAAGTATTCCTGTTTGAAACGGTGTTAGTGATTGTTTGCCTTTCACTCTTATATCTGTAATCATGCTAATCATGTCATCTAATATTTGTATTTGCGTATTAAGAGCTAATCCATATGCTTTCATTCGGTCTCTGCTATCGACTTCAGGACGCCGGGTATTCATAACATCAAACCAGTCGTTGAAGAGCTTTAGGAATTGTAAACATTGAGGCCAATTAGCAGCGTTTATTAACGATTTTTCGCCACACCATGCAATCGCCATTGTCACTGTATTAGAAAAAAGCTGTGCTGCTGTTTTTACCTTCTGTCTACCTGCTTTTTTAACTGTAAGGTGGTGTAATGAGAGTTTGTGAGCTAGTTTTACTTCGCTTTTAGATGTAAGGTTGAAAGTTAAACAAGGGGTCGGTATTTATTATGACATTGTTCCAACAAAAGGTGAGGGACGTCGCAAAAACGTAAATTTGACGGACCTTGAAAAATTCGCAAATTTCGTTATCACAATTTTTCACTTCCTCTAGGGATAACTATAAATTAACATAAACACAGAAAAACGGCCACACAACCATGGCAATACAGATTTCACAACACTGTAGTTAGGTTGCCATCATTTTAGTGGACCGTGCCCTTATTTTACACTAAAAAACTCACCCACAACGAACCGTTTTTTGTAATTGTTGGTTCTTTGGTAATAGGATCAATTAGGCAGGGCTTATCATCCTGCAAGTTGCCAACAACGTCGTCTGATGTCACAGTTATCCCTGAACAAGTAGTTACTGACAATGACGCGGAGGTAGTAGTGGCCAGTGTCTTGCTGGAGGAACGCCCAGCCCCCACCCGAGTCGCCCGGACACACGCTCGTGTTCTGGTTCACAAAACCAGCGCAGAACTTTCCCTCTGTGAGCAGCGCCTGCTGTTGTGATAAGAGCGAGTCCAAACAAGTTTCTGGTGACACATACGGCAGCTCCACATACTTGAGTGAGTCAGTCAGAACTCCATGCTCTGTATAGCCCCAGCCAGCCACCTGAAACAAGGGACTCACATCTTACATATCCTCCACCCACTCTGCTCCACTTTATTCCAGTCTTCGACCTCATGGCATCTAATACCTCATTTCTAACATAACGAAAGTCCACAAACAATCCGTTTTTTTTGTAAATTGTTGGTTCTTTGGTAATAGGATCAATTAGGCAGGGCTTATCATCCTGCAAGCTGCCAACGTCTCTGATGATGTCACAGTCATCACACGGAGACGACCACGACGTGGGGGAACCCCTGCCCTCCCCATATGCTAAGAATAACGGACATCTGATATCGGCTACATGTACTTGTTCTTTCTATCATTTTCATTTTTTTGGTCATCTGTCCTCTATTGAGCCCCAAGCTTCGACCTGCATGAATGACGGGAAGTTAAACCACTGACGAACACGATCCGTAACACCTCCCCCCTGTTAAAGATTGAGGCTTTCTGGGGGCTTGACACTTCTCTTGGACCTCCGGAGTGTGGGACGTGTAGCCGGTGTCTCGCAGTGTCTTGGGTTGACGACAAACCCAGAAGAGAAATGTGTAATAGATTTTTCCCAAATAGTACATATTTAGTAATGTATTTACAGGACACAAATTCCCGAAGTTCACCAAAATTGAGTAAATTACGGAGATTTTACGATTTGTGTATTCAAAATTAATGAATTAATTTAGGAATACGCGTCCTGGATCTCATAGATTGATTCTTTATAAAAGTTCGTGTGAAATATTATACCGACGTTATTAACCGTTTACCCGAAAGAAAGAAAAACAGAAAACTTAGTTCTGAAACTCGTCTCCGAGCCAGCCTCAGCGACTCCTCATAATAACGTCACAAAGTAAACACAGGCCAAGTAAACTCCAGTATTGAGTTTAAATTCTACAAAATACTCAGTTTCTCAATTTTTTGTAATTTTACTTTAATATTGAAGTAATATTTGTATTCTGAGAGTCACTTACATACGAAAAATGACTCCCAAACACAGATGAATTTGAAAAACTGCAAGAATTTTGTTACTAAGGTCAACATTCCAAAAATCGCCGCCATCTTGGATTCGAAGGGTATTTTTATTGCCTCCACATCTTAAAAAAATCTTTTGGGTACCAGCTTCAACTGAGCCAAGTGACAAACCGCGTTAAAAAAGAGCAGCATATTAATCAGCACAATAATCATTAACCACCTGTTGAGCACCTCTGGTTGCCGCAGCAATGAATGGCCAAAAAGTAAAAAATTAATCTCGATTTAAATTAAACTTTAAAATCATAATAATTTAATGTTAGAAGCATTTACAGGCGTAGAGTAAAGGAGTTTCTATGTCGGACCCCAATCTATTAAGATTTTCTTGAAAATACTGCTAAATACATGTTAAACTTCTAGAATTTCACCCGGATTTTTATTTTGACATTATTTTCGAGTTATTCGAATTCCAACTCGACACCTTCTCGCGGTTTGGCCCGTGAATAGGGGAGTTTCACTCCCTGAAACTAATGGCGAGCTCTGGGTCGTCGTCGGGGAACCCCTTCCCTTTGACTACCCCCCGACGGCGACGACAAAGACAACACGGACGGATGATGACACAGACGGAGACGACCACGACGTGGGGGAACCCCTGCCCTCCCCATATGCTTGTGGCTGGTTCTGACCAGCACAGGCCTGTCCACCCCTTGTCCCCCCGCGTCATCCCTTACGTCCCTCCCTTCGTCTCGATTAGCCAAGTTGCATAAATATGAGACGTTGGATGCGGAAAGCTTAAAAAAATTTGAAAATTGACTGAAATGACTTCAATTATCTTACCACTTAGAATATGAACTTAATTTGGTAGAGTTCGCGTTTTTAAAATGATATTTGTTTTTTAAGTCACGCCCATCAAATTCCAACTCGCAATCTTCTCGTGGTATGGCCCGTGATTAGGGGAGATTTTCTCCGTGAAACTAATGGCGAGATCTGGGTTGTCGTCGGGGAACTTTCCCCTTCCCTTCGACTACCTCCCCGACGGCGACGACAATGACAACACGGTCGGATGATGACACAGACGGAGACGACCACGACGTGGAGGAACCCCCTCCCTATATGCTTGTGGCTGTTTCTGACCAGCACAGGCCTGTCCACCCCTTGTCCTCCCGCGTCATCCCTTATGTCCCTCCCTCCGTCTCGATTGGCCAAGTTGCACAAATATGAGACGTTAAGCAATATCCAATCAAAAAATCCACTCGAGCCACCAATGGTCCACGTTGTGTACATACATTTGGCCTTGTAAACAACATATGTTGGCAATACCGTACCATCAGCAGCTGCCGCATACATTATTGATGTGGCAGATTTGCTGTGATTCATGATCCTTTCTGGTTAATTTGTATTTCGCTTCTTTATCACTTTCTTTCTTCCCGGATCGTCAGACAAGTTCGTCTCGTCATAATTGACAATATTACGAGCAGGAACACCTTGCAATGAAATTTCAATATGATCGAAATACTGGTTGACTTCATCAAGAGTAGGCCTAACCCCTGCACGAGGCCTTGGAAAACACAATTATCAGACAAAAATTAACAAACATTTATTCCGACCGTGGAGATATGCGCTAATACCTACACTGCCAAAGTTAGAAGCTGTAAGACGGTCTTGCCAAAGTTCTCTCCACAGCACACCAGCTAGATATTAAAATAATTTTCTATGAAACAATTGTACCTAGTAATTACATTATCGATTTTATACATGCAATGGATTGGATAAAGTACCAAGCATTGTTATAAAGTTGCATTTTAATCCTTTCGGTATATTAATTTATTACCCATTGCAATTTTATCTGTAGGCCTATCCATTCAATACGTTACGGTACGGTCACTCATGAGTCATTCTGTTCCTGGCTCACTCTCCTCACTATAGTGTGCATTCCATAGCGAACTGAGAGTGCCTCAGGCTACGAAAACCGGTTCCTTTCCCCAGCCGATGTTGGACATCCCCTAGAGTAGCTCGTAAATATTTATTACCACATATAATATATATATACTATATATATATAATACCACAGATATTTGGATAATCTATCCAAATATATGACAATATACTCATTATGACTTCTTATGACATTGAGTTTCACAGTTTTGTAGAACATACTACAGAAAATACCTTCACTATCACCAAACAAGCAGTCTGGAGGAATGTCCAATCTTTTTGTTCACATTAACAATCCCACAACCGGTAACTAGCTAATGAAAGTCGCAGCCTTCTAGATAAGTCAAATGTCCGGTTGTCCAATGACAGATAAAGTACAAACACCCCTAACAATAAGGCGCCTGACCTTGCGAGTTGATCGTGCTTGGTTTACAGTTGTGGAATCTATTGTGCAAGTGAGTGACCACCCGCTCTCGCCCCCGTGATGCGCCTGGCAGCGTGACTTTAGTGAGGAACTCGCTACACGCCTGTATGGCGAGCTGTCTTTGAAATCAAAGAGGTTGAAATATTCTTTGATGACCGCCTGATGGTACCTAGAATTCCGGCTCAGCAGTGTAAAAACTAGTTCCTGGTTTGAGTCATCGAGGTTGAACATCCTCCTGGCAAGTATTTTGGCCCACGGCAGATGTAAGGAGTTCATGGTGTGCGCGGGCACGTGGAAGTCGGGGGCGGGCGCACGTTGTTCCTGCGGACACAGCTAGAGCTTGTCTATTGAAATCAAAACATGCTGCCAGGTGCCTTTTACAACTCTTTAAAGATTGTCTATGAGATTTGTCTGTTCGCCGCATGTTATGCTACCGTTGCCGCCGCTGCCAACTGTGAAAACAAAATCAATCCACTTGACCTATGGGCTGAGCCTAGACCTACCTGTCTTACCTTGGTAGGCACTAGAAACATTTTAATAGCCTCCACAGTAGCGGGATTTGGTGACACCCCTGTCTCATCAACAACTTGTCCCAAGATGTTGACCCGCTTGTATCCAAAATGACATTTTAAAGGATATAGTGTCATTTAACACTGTCTGAACCGTTCAAAAACCAAACGGAGACTAATCAGATGCATCGCGTAATTGATCACGGCAATCAAAACGTCGTCCAGATATACATGACAATGCTTGACATGACATCTTCTCAAGTTTTGATTTGACAATTTTGCTTAACATTGATTTAGCACGATCTTTGTGTAAGTTATCAGTCAATATAACATCCTTTAATCTGGAGTCTAGTAGCATTGAAATCAAGTAAGAGTCCGGTGGATATCTTGATTTAACTGTTTTTAAAAGGTTCATCTCAAACACTTTTCCATGAGCACCAGGGCGTGAATCATAGTTTTCTAGATAAGATAATTCCCACTAGAATGGGCAGAACCATACCAAGCGTTGGGTAATGGTCCCCACATACCTCCGTTGTTGCCTGAAAAAGTGGCTCCAAAATGTTAACATATGCAGCTGCAATATTCCATTCCACATCTGTCAAGTTCAAGTGGTATAGGGGCCATTGGCAGCTATGTCTGAAGAAACTGCTTTTCTTTGTTCGACAAGTCTAGACAACATTAAAAATTTACTATTCCAACGGGTATCAATGTCTTGTATCAATTGATGTTCAGGCAGTTCCATCACTCTGTGAAAGTTGAATTTAAAAAATATTTAATATCACATCTACACGTAGGTCTAAGTCTAGCTTTCAAACTCGTGCCACGAATTAAGAAACATGTTAAGTTGATCCAACTCACAAATATACAAATTGCGCCTTACTTTTGCAGTGTATGAAGTCTAGCTTCTGCTTAGGAGCTGTGTTTGTAATGGCCAACTAACGCCCTAGACTTTTTTAATAGGTCTTTAACCTGACGAGTTTCTTCCTTTGCATCGTGAAAAGCCAATTGTATTGAATGGGCAAAGCAGCTTATTGGAATCATGGTTGACCTGTGCACTGCTGCACGAATGTTCCTAGCGTTATCTGTGACTACATAGGTATTGGAATGTCGTCTAGACCCCAATACTGCAACTTTTCATCAATGCACGCTTTAATGTTATCACCTGAATGTTCCCCCGCAAAGCTGTATGTACCTGTAAATAAATAAATACAAAACTGCTATTAAAAATTAAAATGTAAAATTAATGTGAATAACTGTAACAAAATCAATCATCAAATTCAAATTCCGCCCTCAAAGCAGACTTGTACAGGGTTCCCACCGACCTAGAAAATTTATGGAATTGAAAACTAGGGTCAAAATGTCAGGGTATTGAGGAAAAATTAAAAAACCTGGAAAAGTCAGGGAAAATGGGAATTTATTTACATTTACTCAAAGTTCGTTTTTACCTGTGTTGTACTAACTATATCTTGATTTGGTGTTGGGCGCCCTAGTCTCTTAATTTCTAGTTTTTCAGTAATAGTATTTGATGATTATACTTTAATATGGACAGCACGGTATTCATTATCAGTCGCTGGTAAAAATAATAACGATACACACATTGATTTACACACGAATCGACCCACAGACATAATTGATAATGTATTGCGCCTTGGCTGCGGGCGAACGACCGTCGCTCTAGATGGTAATTTCAATAATTGACATACTTTCTCACATTATTTGATATGAAATGATCCTGTTTTTCTCTTTTTGGCTTCTTCTTCATGATGTGTGGTACTCCATCTTTATAACAGGTTCACCAACTG
The DNA here is from genome assembly GCA_024449915.1 of Sweltsa coloradensis. Classification (NCBI taxonomy): domain Eukaryota; kingdom Metazoa; phylum Arthropoda; class Insecta; order Plecoptera; family Chloroperlidae; genus Sweltsa; species Sweltsa coloradensis. The sequence goes on from JAMZAV010002685.1 coordinate 182,506, forward strand.
TTGCATAAAAACACAAACAGTTAGTGTGAGGGACAGTAATTACAACTAAACGCAACTAAATGTTGTTGGAAAAAAGGTTGTGAGATATATATATATATATATATGTTTTGTCTTAAGCTTTCGTGATCCATGGTTAATGTTTTAAGTATCTTTACGGTAAATAATCACGCACAGTATTATAGAAAATAACTTTTAATCCCGACGTTTCGGAAAACTAGGTTTCCATTTTCAAGGGAAGGTTAAAACAAAATTCAATAAAACAACAACAGCATTACAAAAATAAACAAATAGAAGAAACAAAAAAAAACACTACCTTGCATATATATATATATATATGAAGCTCATGGAATATATGAAATTCCATGTGGGTGTTGTGAGAAAACATATATCGGGAGAACAAACTGTAAAATTTCAGCACGTCTGGACGGGCATAGAACTGCAATAAAAAGTAGGGAAACTACATCGGCTCTTTTCCAGCACTCATTTGAGAATGAGCACTGGATAGATTTCGTGAACGCAAAGACTGTTGCCAGAGAGGACCATGAAGTATCTCGTTTTGTTAGAGAAGCCGTCGAAATGAAGAAACGACCGCATAACTTTAACATACAAGATGATGTGAAAAGATTGGCACCCTCCTGGAAACTGGCGCTACGTGATAGCCATGTGGTGCCGACAATACCCCCAGTTGCCACGGAAAATGTAGTTCCTCCAGCTAGAGCGGATAGAAGAAGAAAGAAGCCACCTGAGGCTCCACCTACCAAACACCTGTAAAGGTCATCGCAAAGATCTGAAATGTAATGCTGACCAGTTGCACTGGCTAGGCCGTACGCAGAAAATAATTTTGGGGGGGTTTACAAATTTAAAATCTAAAATTGGAGAATTCTATATAGAATTTGTTGCGGTACCCTGTACTAACTGTACAGTACCCTACTAGGGGGGGGGGGGGGGGGGGGGGGGGGGGGGAGGACTTACAATACTTCGTTTTCTATTTTAGTTACACTAGTTATTACAAGTGTTTCACTCACCTAAGTAAGCATGGTGTAGAAAGTAGCATTGCAGAAGTATGGTGTCACGTATAGCGTTAGATGACAAAATCCAATCGAAGTGAAGCTCTTCCAAAACGAGTATGACGTCGTTTGGATCCACGTTAATGTCTCTGTGTATACTTAATAGAGCAAGTCCAGATAACCTCTCCGTCCCAGTGCTATTTCTAAGGTAGGTTTTAAGTCTTTTCAATGAAAAAACGTTCTCTCTGGGCTTGAAGTTGACACGGGTAGAGTTGATAACACTTGTAAAAGCACGTAAATACTCGGAAATAAAGTTTTGTTACATTGTGCCAACGTATCTAATGCATTTTTTGGCATTTTGCCTCGAGGAACTGTCCTCCACATGATAAACTCAGCCTCGTCACTCATCGCATCAGTTCCTACCCCATAAAAATCAAAGCACTCTTGAATGGCTCCATTGTTGTAATCAGCAACTACACAATTACAAGGCAGGAATTTTGACAACGTACATATTATCGATTTGTGTTCTTTAAATCTATCATTTAATTGTGAAATAAAATCGTCCAGAAATGTTATATAGAGATTCCTGATAATATTCCCCACATCCAAGTGATGGCGCATTAGATCGGTTACCCTGAAGAGATGCTACACGCAGAATGGTGACCGTACTGTTGACTGACTGCAAGGTTCTCTCAACTTCTACAAAGATATTTGAAAATAATTCTTCAGGATTCTTTCGGAAAGCAGTAACAACTTGAATGATGTTATCTACAAATAAGCATGCTTCTGAAATATCACAGTCAACTTGCTGAAGTGCTTTACATAGATTTAAGGTGTATTTGAAGAGGGTCTTGGTTATGCATAATGATGTCACAAATTCACATTTAAGAATGGCAGCAAGAAGTTGTTCTGCTTTGGCTGGCGTGTCAGAGTTTACTGACTGTTCTAGTTCTTCTAAAGTGCTAACAATAGGTTTGTACATGTCAAAAAAACAAATGATTGCATCATGATTTTCAACCCATCTTGTTGCGCACTTACTAACTAAAACTTTTCTCTTTCCTTTAGGCGCATGAGCTTATATGTGGTCCAGTAGCAACTTTGTTCTCTAGGCTGATTTCATGAATGAGCATATTGCTCCAATTGTGCTGATACATTAACGCACTTGTTGTATTTTACACGAATGTGCCAGAGCTAAGTTCAAGGAGTGGGCACTACAATGGACATGGATTGCTCGAGTATGCTTTTCCTAATAACAGACTGCACACTATTGTATCGTCCACTCATAGCAGCGGCTCCATCATACCCCTGCCCATACAAGTATTGTAAGTCAACACCTTTCTTTAACAAAGTGGTTAAAATAACTTCGGCAAGACCGCGGCCTGTCAGATCGAACACAGAAACGAATTCAAGGAATTCTTCTCTTAAAATGAGTTTATTTTCCACACTTGCATCCACATACCTAATGCACAGCGACATTTGTTCTACCTTTGAAATGTCTGTGGTTTCATCGGCGAGGACCGAAAAACATTTCGCTCTATTAGCTCTCGTTATTATGTTTTCTTGTATAACTTCTTTACACTTGTAAATTATGTCATTTTGTATTCGAGGACTAATGTACATCGCATTTAGTGGGGAATTATCAAGATGGCCTCGCAAGTCCTTGTCTCCACTGCGGCATCGCATTCGTAGCAACGCACGAAAATTATTGTCAGTCACGTTAGGTTCGGGTTGATTATGCAACAATGGACCACAGTCATCTGTGCCACGCAATGCAAGTTCTTGACGGCAACACACAATTGATTATTGTATCAACTATAGGAAACAGTTTGCGTCTATTTCCTTCGCTTGTTTCTTCATACCTACGTTAGCTTGGGTGATAATATTATCTTGTACTCGATTGTAAACGCTCATAAAGTTTTCTGCAAATACAACGCTTGCCTTATGATAATCCTTACTCTCGTGTGATTTAATTTGTCTAAAGCACCTTCCACGCATCAAAGCCTTTTGTTACGAGACCTCAGAATGTCTGATGATCTCCCTTGCCCGCAGTATGTTTTGAAATCAAAACACAAAATTTGCACAAAGCTCCCTTTAATGCGTCAGAATAGACCAGCCATTTAAAACTGTCCATCCAATGTGGCTTAAATCTTAAGTTTCTGCCACTAGAAATTGGAAATCCAGGGTTTCTCGATAAGTTGCGCCTTCGTCGCATCTTCAATACCATCCACGACGGCGATGACAATGACAACACGGACGGATGATGACACAGACAGAGACGACCACGACGTGGGCGAACCCTTGCCCTCCCCATACGCTTGTGGCTGGTTCTGACCGGCACAGGCCTGTCCACCCCTTGTCCCCCCGCGACACCCCTTACGTCCACTCCTTCGTCACGATCAGCCAAGGTGCATCAAGTATGAGACGTTAAGCAATATCCAATCCAATCAATCGTCGTGTGGGTGACCTCATCACACGCCAATCAGAGACGACCTTATGTCATATTGAAGGGGAAGAGGTTCCTCCCCTACCGTCCTTACGCAAACCGGTGATAACAGAGTGGCGGGAGACTGTAAGGCGGCAAAAGGTAGCGTTACACTGCCCCCCTCCATACAGACAAACAGCCCGACCTGGCCATGTTTCCTTACTAATACACTCTTATTTGTCGCGGGGGGCTTCTTCTTCTGCCACTTCGCCCATGTGTGGCTTTAGGTCCTTCATGTGCCACTTCCCTACTCCTTTTCCGTCCATATCTACTAACTGGTACACCAGGGGAGAATGTTTCTTTGCTACCCTGCACGTAAAAAACCTTGGAGCTTATTTTGATGAGTAGTTTTTTGCTGCGTCCGACAAGGTGTATCTTTTTATCCAAACCATATCTCCCACTTGGTACTCTACAGGCCGTCTTCGTAAATTATGTCTTCTCGTTTCTCTGGTACGCTTGATGCAGTTTTCTTTGTACGTTTTCGTATATAAGCCCGAGTCTCCTTAATTAATCGACGCGCGCTTTTCGGCTACTGACCTCCGCCTCGTTCGGTTACTCAATTCCCTGATCATATGGGTCATTATATTATAAATGGAATATTCATGTCCCTTTAAGTTTTTCCATATCAAATTTTAAAATTAAAATCTGCCAATTTTTTCTAAAATTTATGACATAATTCCACACGTTTTTAAATAAATTTCAATAATTTTCACTTCAATTTACCCTTTCAACTAGGGTGTAAACCGTGTAATACCTATCAAATGTCATTCCCATGGCATGTCCCTCATTAAATTTCTATGTACATATGTGTGTCTAAGACTGTACCCTCTATCACTAACAAACTGCATTTTGGCTCTATCTGTTGAGCAATATGATAACTATCATTGGAATTGTTGTTGTTGTAGCATATGAATTTACCCTAAGACACCACCCCTTCTAAAAGTCGTGTCCCTTAGTTTGTTGTCATTAACATGGCAACAACTGTTTGTGTTTTTTTAACCCTTTGTTGCAGAACTTTCTTTTGGCAATGATAAATAAAATGTCAAGGATAAAAAGTTAATTAAAGCTATGCCTAAGGGTAGCTTTCATGTTCCATTATTACACTACAAAATGTAATAAAACGGCGATTTGTAGGTAAGTCTCTTTATACTATGTCATTCCCATGGCACAAGTAATTAAGCTTTATTAATGAAAAAAAAAAATTTCTGTAGTTTCAAGGTAGTTTTTTTAGTCTAATTTGCTAGGGAGTGCAGTACTTTTTCATTTGTACCATAGAATAGGGGTGAATAACCTTAATTTTGTCATTCCCATGGACAAACAATTATGTCATTCCCATGGACATGGAAAAAACATGGTAATGCCAATCTTACAGGGAAATGATAAAATAATTATGCAAAACAAAATTTAAAAAAACGATCTCTGCTCGATTCATTAATGTGTTCAGTATCCTTTCCTTACACACCCATTTTTTTATTTTTTATTTTGACATTTAATTAAAAAATAACATAATGATAATATTCCATTTATAATATAATGACCCATATTCGTTCCCGCAGATTATGGGCTCTCTCCCAAAGTTCAGGAACGCAGGTGTGTGACCCGTAACGTCAATCACAACACAATCAATCACAAACAAAATGGTATTTTTCTTCAGCAGGCAGAAATAATAATAGGTGTTTATTGTATTTATATTTTAGTTATTATTTGTAATTTGTATTTGTCCCATATTTATGCTATGCATATGTCAGTGGACTGAAAATAAATGAATAACGTCACGCATACAGAAATATCACTCACAACCAATGAATTACACTTCTCAGAGCTGATGTGGTACCGTCATCAACGCGATTTTGAAAAGCTTCAACGCACTTAGCGTGCAGCATCGATATGACCTCGCCGCCCCGCACCTTTTGACTGCCACCTCGACTCGCAGCGTCGCCTCGCGTCTCGCGCTCGCAGTTGGTCTGTTCTTCTACTATCTCTTGAAAACATTTTGATGAACGATTAGGAACGATTTTGCATTCTAACTCCTTTTTCAGTACACAACTTATCAAAGCAGTGTATTTTTTTAGTTTGGGTCCCTTCTTTTGCATAGATAATAGTTCCTCCGTTTTTTTTATTTTTCCCTACAGAAATAGCTGATTGAATTGAAGCCTTGTAAATGTATACTAGAGACCTGTTCTTCTTTTAACCAATGCTCGGATAGGCAGATTTTTCCCACAGGGTTTTGTGATAGTAGTACAAACTCGAGTTCATCGACTTTTTTTTCGAAAAACTTTGTATGTTTGTGTACACAATAGAAAAATCATTTTATTATTAAAGACATTGTCCGAGTTTCCAACAAGTGTCTTTAAATAATTCTTAAGATTGTTATGAAAAGAAGTATTTGCAAAAAATGCCTATTGGGGGTGGTGGGGGTTTCGTATGGGGCTTTCTTTTTAACTCGCGCAAAATAGTTTTGACGTAGTGCTGGGCACGGTCCTCGCTCTTGCTACCTGTTACGGAGCGAACTTTTCAGTGTGTAGGGCCAAAACTCTTAGTTTGCATTACATATTGTTTGTGGTCGAGGACTTTAACTTACCTATTCGTGCTAGTTTGCAGGCTTGGTTCAAACAGGCAAAGCCTCAAAACTTTTGGTTTCGTTAGACGAAAAACGAACGAAAAAACTCTGCATCATTCCATTATCGAAATGACTGCGTCTAATTGTCGGGCCCCTTTATTTATTTATTTAGTTATTTATTTATTTATTAGTACATACATTTATTACATACATTAGTACATACATTTTAATAAAGTTACATGTTATGATACACTCCTACTTGATGCCCTTATATTAAATTGAGATAATCTATTTAAATTTGAATATAACAATAATTATTTTTTACTTAGTATTAAACTATTGGTTGCCATCTTATTTTTATAATATAATTAAATATTCTGTTAAGCAAAAAGGAATAGTTAGTTAAGCTAATATAATATTTCATAGAGAACATACCATTTTAACAATTCAATTTCAATTTATTTCAATTTCAATTTTTTCAGGCTCAAGTACAGAAAGAACTAATAGATACAATTTCCTGATTGAATGACTGAAGCCACATAAATACAAGGTACTTGTGCATGGCTTTGTCATTCATCTTTGAGCACAATAAAACTAATAACAATTACTATGAATTACAATCCTAAATTATTACTTAATTTAAAACTAAACTACTTCTACTAGTTATTACTGTTCAATTATTTATATAATCTAAAATTGTATTTTCTTTCTTAATAAAGCTACAGTATGTTTATAATTTAAGTTCAGAAACCTAACAATATCATAAACTTTTGATTTGGTAAGAGGTGGGATAATAAAGGGGAGAATAACAGTTTAAAAAAATAAAAATTAATTAACTAAACGAAGACAGCAAAGAAAAGAGTCTAACTCAAAATTTGTATTTTTGTTATAATTTTGATTTCTATTATCTCCTCAATCACATTTTCCAATATATTTAATAGCCATCTATGAAGAGCTTTTTGAATGCGTGAATATTAGCACAACTGTTTTATTGTTACCGGGATTGTGTTTTTAGTTTTTGGGTCCAAGATATATTAATGTACTTTTGCAGTATCCGTTGTCGTACATGTGGTAGGGATAACGTTTTGTTAATATTTTTGATAGTATTGTGGTTGTGGTTTTGAGGGGAATACGATTGTGTTTTTTAAAAATAAATATTGGGGACTGTTTTAAAATATAATTTCCGAATTGATAATATTTGCGAGTCTTGACTAACTTTACAGGGGAATATCTTTTGGGTTTCTGAGCATAACTTTAAGAATGAGTTTCTGCATGATTAAATTTTTTTCTAAATGTATGTAGTAGGTTCCACCCAAGCTAGGATTCCATAGCATAAGATGGATTGTATAAGTGAATAGTATATGGTTTTTAAGGTAGCCAGTGACAATATGTCTCGTAGACTATAGAATTTGTATACAGTATTACGCAATTTGGTTGTTATATAATTTATATGTCGATCCATTTCAAATGTTGATCAATCTCTACTCCGAGATATTTTACACTGTATTTTGTCCAATACTTTGACACGTAAAATTCTAGTTCTGGAAGCTGACATTTGTTCGAGTAAATTTTTTAGTGTTTTATCGGTTGGTTGACCTGAATTGTTTAGGGAAAAGGCAATATGAAAGGTTTTTGTTAAAATTCAGTGACAATAAATTGTTTGTCCACCATTGTTTTACTACTTTTTTTTGCTCTTCAGCTACTTTGTATACCTCATCCCAATTGTTTCCTTCAAATAGAATTACCGTATCATCTGCAAATGTTTATTATTTTTCCTTTTATTTTCAGGTTGCATAGGTTCATTAATAAACTTATAATAATAGAGGACCTAAGAACTGTGCCTTAAGGAACGCCATAGATGAGAGAAGTGACTTACCTAGAGTTTGTTTAGTCTTACATAATGATTCCGATTTTGTAGGTAGTCTATTATAGATGTAGCGCGTTACCCCTTATCCCACAACGTTCCATTTTTTTAATAAGGATTTTATCCCGGATACCGTTTTCAAAAGCTTTTGCCAGGTCCAGAATATTCCTATTTGTTTTTTGTTTTTGTTCACGTTAGTGTAGATCGAGTTTGTGACTTCATGTATGGCATTTTGAGTGCTTAGTGATTTTTGAAATCCAAATTGATTAGGTGACAGTACTTTATTTTGTTCTAGAAAATTATATTCTAGATTTGATGCATTTTTCAAGTATCTTGGAGAAATTTGTCAATAGAGATATGGGTCTAAAAATTTGTTATATGTTTTTCTCTCCACTTTTAAAGACGGGGGATAATGATTGAAGTTTTGGGAAAGTGCTAGGGAAGACAGAAGAACCATTTTCAAAGCATAAAATTAAAAATGGGCAAAGCGGTATTGTTATGTATTACTAGCATTTTTTATTGTTGTTGAGCTAATATCGTCAAATCCTGATGCCGCATTAGGTTAAGTTCCCGAATGATGTAGCAAATCTCATCAGGAGTAACAGCGTTAGGAAATATAGATTTGTTCATAATTTTTGAATTAATGTATTTTCTTATATGGGAACATTATTGGTATTACATTTTTTTCTATGATTTTGTCAGCTAGGGGTTTGCCAATAATTACCAAAGAAGTCAATAATGAGTCGGCTACTAATTTTGGATTTCTTTAGTTTTTTAATATTCCTCCCGGCGTGTTTATTTCTGCAATAGTTTTTTTCTTTTGGTTACAGTTTGTGATTTTCATTTATTGTTCGCCAAGTTTCTTTGATGTTCCCGTTTGTCTCATCAAATTTATCTTTGTAGTAAGAATTTTTTACTGTTTTTATTAGTTTGTTTATAGAGTTACGATACAGGATGTACTCATTCTTCAAGTTTATATCATATGGGTTTTTTACTAGCTTCTTACTCATTGAGTCTCTTTTCCTAATTGCTGTGACTATTCCTGAGGTAATCCATGGTTTTTTACTTGTGTGTCTAGATTTGCGTTTTACTATAACATGACTTGAGTTTGTTACATGCATTTTAAATGTTTCAATAAATGTTCGGTAGCAAGATTCGCATTTGTATGATTGCTGAGGACTTTTTCCCAGGTTTCATTCTCTATGCAATCGCGCAATTTTTTGTAGTCTATGCAGGTTTTAATTGGGTCCATTGTATTGGTTTTTTGGATTTTATGATTAAGTTGCTTCGTTCGGGTTTAAATGAAGTTTGGGGAAAATGATCTTTTTATCTTTGTGTTTAGGACATAGGATTTAAATTCTCTTTGTTTTTTTGAGTTTAGGATGATGTGATCTATACAACTAGTACTTGTCGGCGTTATTCTCGTTGGTGTATTGACATATAAAAGGTATCCTTTTGCTGTAAAGTGCTTCAAATAGTCTCCAGTAGAAGCATTCTCTAGCTTATTGTTTGTATTTTGAGATATTAATATTTACGTCCCCTATAAATATGTTGTGTGCGTTTTTTCTCTGTTCGATTTTGCAGTGAGTTTTCTATTTCAGTTATAGTAGTTTTACAAAACCTGACGGTGACCTATACAGGTAACTAAATTGTATATTTCGCTTCCTTTAGAACATTTTATAAAAACACTATTGGCTTGTGTGATTTCGCTAATTTCTGTTATAAATTTTATGTTAAGGCAGTCTCTAATGTAGATAGATATGCCATCAAAATTTCGATAATTTGCTGGAAAGTGAATATTAGTGTAACCTTGTATGTTAAATTCATTGCCCACTGCGTTTACGATGTGAGTTTCTGAAAGAACTATTATATCTCCACTAGTTTCAATTTCATGCAATAGAATAATCAGCTCATCGAAGTGCTTTCTGAGGCTACATATATTGGTGTGAATTAAATTAAAATCGTATTAGGGGGAATGGCGCGCATAAGATGTGCAGGGTCTATGAGACTGTTATATTGTTTGCCTTCATTTAACGCTATATCTTCAATTATTCCTTTGTAAAAACTAAATTCTTTAACAATGCATTATCTTGTCTGTCATTTTAGTTATGACTAAGGACAATATTTTAAAGTTAGGCTTATGGTCTAAGGGTGTTACTCCTTAACTAATCTATTTATGATTTAAAAAACTAATACTAATTATAGGTTACTACGATACAAATTACGTTGTGATTTGAATCCTTTTTGATTCAAATGGACTACGTCAAAATTTACATTTGTGCTGATTGGTGGATAGATTTAGTTTATAACGAATTAATAATCTGATAAAAGTATGTTGCATCACATAAAACGTTCGCATCATAGATGTTTTATAATTGATTAGGGTGATAGTAGAAGATATTATGAAATGATGTAGGGCCTAATTAAGTATGCAAATGTGTAGTAGTTAGATCACTATTGTTAAAAATAAGGAGTTGCGCAGGAGGGTGTACACTGTACAGCCCGATTACTTTACCACTACCAGTTTTCCGAGGTCCTTGAAGTTCGAGATCGATATTTTACTCCGTTGTTAGTGGCAAGGATCTTCCGTCTTCAGCCCAAGCGTGGTACGGTCCTACAAGGTTTCGGGCTTCTCTGAGTAAGTTCAGACGATATGCAGAAAGTGACTCAGCCAATCTTTGTCCCGAGCCTTTCAGTCGGGATTTGTTTCGCCACAATTCTTTCCCGGGGTCCGGTACCTATGAGTTTGAGTATTATTGGGCGACTGAAAGACGTGTCATCGGTCGTGGTTCGCGGTTTCCCAGCCTGTGACAGCGATTTTTACCATATCAATGTTGAAGTGTGGTAGGTTGAGTTTACTTTGCGAAAACTTAACTACCACTTCCTCAACATTTTCACTTTCACTTTCCGGCTCTGGGATGCCGTGAATTATGACCCCAATTCCTTCTACTATATTGTTGCTGTTCTTCGGGTCTTTTTCTATGTTGGTGAGCCTATTTCCAATGCTCGTTTGCATTTTTTTATCTCATTACTGATCGAAGTTTAAGTTCTTCTAGTTCTAGAGGGGCCTTCAAATTCCAACCCCGACACCTTCTCGCGGTTTGGGCCCGTGAATGGGGGATTTTTCACCCCCTGAAACTAATGGCGAGCTCTGGGTCGTCGTCGGGGAACCCCTTCCCTTTGACTACCTCCCCGACGGCGACGACAAAGACAACACGGACGGATTGATGACACAGACGGAGACGCCCACGACGTGGGGAAAAACCCCCCGCCCCCCCCATATGCTTGTGGCTGGTTCGGACCAGCACAGGCCTGTCCACCCCTTGTCCCCCCGCGTCATCCCTTACGTCCCCCCCGTCGTCTCGATTAAGCCAAGTTGCATAAAAGAGACGTTAAGCAATATCCAATCCAATCTAGTTCTAGTCTTAGATTCCCGGTTGAAGTGTTTCTATTGTTATCGTCTAAAAGGGTTTTGTTTTCTCCGTGTTTGTCTATTTTCTCTTGAAATGATTTTAGCATTTTTCTACGTTCGCCTTGTAGCTTCAAAATCCGCCCGTATCTTGTCAGTTTCCGCCCCCTGCGCATTCTTCTTACCCGCCATGGTATACTTCAATTTCAAGGATGGCATTTCGAAGATGATGGTTGTTACTCTGTCGGCCAACTGTTCAACTAATTCCTCAGTATTAATACTAATCTATATCTAATATAAATCTATTGCCAAGTTAGTAATATGTTTTGATATACATTTTGGGTCGTCGTCGGGGAACTTTCCCCCTCCCTTTTACTACCTTCCCGACGGCGACGACATTGACAAACGGACGGATGATGACAAAGACGGAGACGACCCACGACGTGGAGGAACCCTTGCCCTCCCCATACGCTTGTGGCTGGTTTGACCAAACAGGCCTGTCCACCCCTTGTCTCCCCGCGTCATCCCTTTTGTCCCTCCCTTCCTCTCGTTAGCCAAGTTGCATACATATGAGGGCGTTAAGCAATATCCAATTATTTTGTACACATACGTCTGATCATAAGGTTACCATACTAAACCAATAGAAGTGTGCTATCTGATTTGCATCGGGTTTCCTAAAACAACGTTTCAAATTCACAAATATTTTTAGCATGTATTTGAACTTAATTTGGGGAGTTTTCAGCTAGTTGATAAGGAATTCCACCTCTGTGTCGATATATACCCGAAAGACCTTTTCCCCCTAGTTTGACCCCACATCTTCCGCTTCCTTCATACGCAGTAAAAACATAAAACGAGATAATCCACTGCTTAACAATTTGAACGAGAAGACCCTTTTTTTCTTCCTAAAATTCTTGGAGCCTTGACTCACTCAATTGTTCAAATATTTTGTTTCACATGCTAAATTCTTCAAAAAACTTTTTTAAATCTCTCTAGTTATCTCACATATTAATAGAAACTATGGATAACAATAATCCCACTTCAACTTACAATTCTTCACATTCTGGTCCCAAAATTATCCCAAGCCCAACGTAGAACTCAAAAAAATGTCATATTTGAACGTGGTAAAATCAAATTTAAAATACTCCCACAACTCGCCGCCAACCAACTCCGTCATAGACATGTCATTAATCTTTGTGCCCCTAGAGTAGTTGTACGCGGTCTTTTTGACAGTGTATTAACTTTCATTGACAAAACTATGATTGCAAAATATTAGTCTCTAGTGCTAGACTTAAATGTTTGTTATAATTGTAGCACCAAAGAGAGTCCCAAGTTTTAAATCATAATCAGAGAGGGCATCAAACAAAAATTGTTTTTATTTCGGTTTGGTTCCGTTTCAAAGAAATTATTTCGGTTCGAGAAGAGAAGGGAGATGGTTAACATGTCTAGTGAGCGAAAATAAACAAGTAAACAAACAAACATCCTGAAAAATAAAACGTACCGGAATTCGGGGAAATTGCGACATTGACCCGAAACGACGCAAATGAGACCGCGGGCCGGCCGAAAAAGATTTAATTTTGTGAAAAACAGGAACAAGCAACGCTGAACGTTGAAAACGCATTTTTTACCAACAGAAACTTTAAAAGTCATAATTGAATTGGCAACATTTTATCAGATCTTTTATCCAAGAAAATGGGGTACCACAGTGTTCTGTGTAAGTGTTATTTTATTTGCAATTGCTATCAATAGCATCACGACCTTTGTTAAGTAGCCTGTGGTGGGCGTTGCTTGTCGTAGACGATTTTACATTTCATTTAAAGCCGCCGAAATGAGTTCCCTCGTAGCATGGTCCAATGGAAAATGGTTTTAAATTTCCAGTTTCCAAAACGACTGAACATTTTAGTCGTCATCGAGGAATCCACTTCCGGCCAGAGCTCAATATGGGTGGTCAAGATCTTAATTTTATCAACTCTGCTCAAATGTTAGGCATGTTCTTCGATGAGAAACTAACATGAAAGCCACATTTCCAACAAATTAAAGGTCAATTAAAAATTATTTCTCTTGAAAATCGCAATTTTACGATTTTTTCGTTTTTCTTTTTTTTTTTTGTTTGTATTTTTTTGTGTTTTTTTAACACGATTGGCTAACCGATACTCCAATTGCGATGAAATTTTCTAAGAGACCTTTTAATCTTTGAACTTAGAAAATGCCACCTTTTGAGCGCCATCGAAAAAAATTTTTCTCATGAAAATCGCAATTTTACGTTTTTTTTTTCGTTTTTCTTGTTTTTCCGTTTGTAATTTTGTGTGTTTGTTAACACGATTCCGGCTAAAACCGATAACTCGTTTTTTGCGATGAAATTTTCTGAAGACCTTGAAATCTTTAACTTAGAACTGCCACGTTTTTGGGTACAATCGAAGAAATATTTCTCATGGAATATCGTTTCTTTCACGATTTTTTTTTTACGATTTTTTGTGCGATATTGTTTTACATTTGGGCCGTTTGACCAAACGGGTGGGGCTACAACGTTTATATTCACAAAGGACATTAAGGTAATGGTTATGTATTGCTTTTTGAAAGAAAAAGTTGAAAAAGTTGGCCAGAATTCATAGAAAAAAAGGTTTTTTTAAAATGGTTTTTTTGAGGTTTATAAAAACAATTAACAAGTAACAATAGAAACATGACAACAATCACATACAATGCATTCAAAAAGCACTTGCAAAAGAAAAGTGGACCGACAGATAACTAAAAACTTACAATAACGCTCATCCATCAACGCGGCGGGACTAAAGCGTTTTCCTAGTTAGGTTTGCTTATTGGAGGACTTTCGTAGTGTACCATCCATATGGGCAAGTGAATATGGCACACTTGAAAGTCATATTTTGAGCATGTTCTTTAGGTCCCATTTCTCTTGATTGACCAACTGTTATCAATCGACCAAACAGTTTTCCGGTCAGAAGTGGTGACCCGCTTTTGCTCCAAACCGACGAGGTTTTTAGTGGCTTATTGAGGCTTGCAAAAGTTTTCATGTTTAATTTTTTTAAAGGGATCAAAGAACCCTACACCCATGACTGCAATCTTTCTTCGACAAATGCTTTAAAAGCCTTTTTTGCCTTCTGACATGCACTGAAGAGGTCACCACTCACACTTTCAGATGCAACTAAAATCAGTGCTTATGTTAAGGAGCTCTTCTGTCCCATCGTACGGATTGATCATTTCTTCAGTCACGAGATTCAGGATTTTTTGGTACATCACTTTCATCGCGTTCAATTCTTGACTGGAGGAATCCTTATGCCCACTTTCCCCCAAGTCATCTAAGCCACACATCTCATTCACAGCATTTACGATTTAAGCTCGCTCAAGTGCTGTTAGAATCCAACTTATTACAGCCGTTTATTTAGGGCTGAAGTCGATTATCCCTCCTTGATTTTGCTGTCACGGTTAAGTGTTTGTTTCAGTGCCATGTCAGTCCACACTTGGCTAAACTTTTCATCCGACCTACGAACAGGGTGATTACCTTTACAGAATTCTAGGTGAACTTCAGGGAGCAGTTTTTTGGCAAAGCTTTGGGATATCACACAAATATACTTTTGCCCATCTGGATTAGTTGATTCTATCAAAAGCAAAAAAGAATGGTATAATTTGTTTGACAGCATCAATGTGAAGTTCCCATATTCCTTAACGTTCTGCTCGAAATAAAATTTAAATAGATGTGAACCATATCAAGTATATGTTCCCGAAGCTTGCAGTCTTGGAGTGTATTGTTAGCCAAGTTGCATAAATATGAGACGTAAAGCAATATCCAAAAAAATTGGGAGTGTATGCTTTGTATCACAGAAAGAATCTATTTCTCAGGGAAATCCACGAAGTTTTTCCCTTTTAGGGGCAGTTACTGACTGTTTTAAAAGTTTGGGTTCGTTTTGAGATTGTTCTACTGTAGAAAATAACTGCATAATCTCACCTTCGGAAGTTGCGGATAGAGGGTTGTTGAGAACACCATTTGCAATAATCTGCCCCTCACAAACGTTCAAATGCCTTTTGAAACCAACTTGTGTGCTCGAACACCTCGACTGTATGATTTTCCTCTCATAATAGAGGAAGTCACGGCGGTTCCAAAGACACCAGAGTCAATTAAAATATCTTCAATGCCTGACTCTTGACTAAAGCGACCAAAGGACGCATAAATGTTAATGCCATATGAAAAACCCCTAAGCGTATAACAGTGTGCCGAAATTAGTCTGGTTTCGCCATACAATTTTCCCTTAGCCCTTTCAATAAATCGCTGCATCAAACGTTTCACGGATTCATTTGATTCATGGTTTCGCAGATTTTTCGATATGGTTTTCAAAACAGTGTATACGGTACTAAAGTCGGTTGGTGATGCTGGAATGATGGGGGGCAGTAAAACCTATTTCGGTAATAGGGAATGTAAATTTGACAATTTTGCATTAAATCCACTCCATGCAGGGACCCGTTGATTTTTTGGAGTCAAAGTTATTGTCAGCATCAGGGATAACAATCATGTAAGTGACAATCATTTCGCAGTGGAGGAAAGCAAAATTCAAGATTTTCAAAACTTAGTTCTCCATGTAAAACAGGGAATTGGCCGCTTCCAACAGGAAAGTAATTGTCCAAATTTGTTTATATCAGGGGACACTTTTACAGTTTCTGTGCGAGATGTTTCCTGATGATGAGTCTTTCATCCCGGGAAATGGCGCTCGGTAAGTTCAAGGGACGTCGCTGTAATAAATCATTGTGGTAACGTGAGTGGTGTGTTTTCCGTCTAATGTGTCTTCAATGATATCATTGTTTGGCAGCAGCTGCTTGCATAAAATTCCGGGGGCTTATGTTCGGTTGTATTATCATAGTGTGTTGTCATTTGAATCTTGCTGAGTTTTAGCCCGTTTGTTTCAATTCTGAGCCAAATGTCGTATGATATTGAATGCCCCAAGCCTATTTAAAGGGTGTTGAGCAGTTGTTTTGGAACCCGTTTTAAAATGTGCACAGCTCCGCTTAACCGACATGATTTTGGGGTTCGATATTTTCCAGATACAAAAATTATATCTTGAGCGAGGATAAGATCTGTCTTTCACGATCAGTTGTAATACTATCATCAATATCTTCAACAAGCAGCCCCTTTAAAAAGTTAAATAGTCGGGCGGGGACAAATGATTTAGCATGTTCAAGCGATAGAAAATTATAACCATCTTCAAAACTATCAAAAGCAATTCAACTTTTGATTTCCTGTTTCAATATTTTTGACGATGGTATAAAGTTTTGTTTGTCCCTGGAAAATCCCTAGATTACAGTGCACTTTTCTATATGCAAATCTTGTTTAGGTTTTCAGCAGCTGTGAATGCTTGTACAAAAGTAATGTTGCTACTCAAAATAACAGTTTTTTTAGTTTTGCATTATAAAGAAAAGTTTATCTGGTTACCAAAATGACGTTCTAGACGGCTACGTAATTTTGATAAACCCGTAATTTGGACAAATCAATTTATCTCTGCTATTTTGGGGTAGCCTATTTCGTAAGTTTAACAGATCGAATACCGCCCCTTGGGTTTCAATTTCATATTGTATTCTGTAATAAACTGTTGAATACAGTGTCGATTACCTTATTTTTTTTGTCAGGCCTGCGTCATTTCCCCAGGTCTTCACCCCCTTCGAACACGCTGTTGAAGAAATGTTTTCAACATGGGCGGTGAAATCTTGCACCAGCTTGCACCAAATTAACACCAGAATACGCGAAGTACAATCTTCATTAGCATAGTTCTCAGCCACTTTGTTAAAACTGTCTTCGCCCCTTTGTGGTGAGGAGTGACATGGGAAAGGTATTTAAAAAAGGTCGCAACAATTAGGAGGTTAATTTCTATCCCCCAAAGATAATTTTAAAAAAAAAACATAATACGGGGAAAAAACAATTTAATGTCAATATAATATTAGTGTTGACCTATTTAAATAAAAAAATAAAAAAATAATCAAATCTTATAAAAATAAAAAGGCCCTAATCATATTCTTAATAAAATGAAATTATAGTGAGGTATTCACCTATATATTCAAATCCAGGGGACACTCCCCCCCATGGATTTTCAATAGGTGTTTAAAATGTTTTAGGGATGGATTGTAGTTTAAAACTACAAATTTCGGGTATGCATTTAGCCTACTACTTCTTTTATATGAAACCCAAAAAACATTCTAAAAAAACTATTTAAATTTTATGTGATGTGGTTATATATTTTCATTATATTTATTGGGTTTTATCATTTTTATTTATTTATTTATTATGTATACATAGAGTCAAGTGTGAATTAAACTTGTTACATCTGGGGTACCTGTTATAATGAAGAATTTTTATGCATCATAATATAAATGGAAAAAGAGGTCCTTTAAATTTTGGAGGGGGATGTCCTAACTCCTGAGTCTATCATGGTGGTCTAGGTCAGAAAATGAGTACAATATATGAACGGGTCCCCCACATCAACAACCACTCTAAATTTGCATATTCAATTTTAACATTACTATTAGTACTGGTACATGTACGACATTCTCATTGGTCAATATCATACTGACCTGATTTATTTTACCCCCCCCCCCACCCCCACAAAAAAAAAAAATGAAATGTGCATGCCTATAATAGTAAATAATTTCCGTAAATTCGCAAAAAGACGTAAATATTATATAATATTCCCCAAAACCCCCAAAATGTTGTTTATCTATCCCTCCCCACCCCCCCCCCTTTTGCCCTTGCAAATGTATAATAACGATTGTTTATTTGTTGCCTTCTGCCTATCTTGCTGGTGACGGACAGTTCACTGACTCTACCCGGACGTACACGAAACACATCATACCTACAAATAGGAGCAAAACGAAAGTAAAATTCTTCACAGATTGGGCAATAGAAGTAGCCTTGGCTTTGGTCCTCGAAGTTACTCTTATACTATGATTTTTAATACCAATCAACCATTTAGCCATGTCCAAATGTGTCAGAAAGTACTTTTGAAGCATCGTTTCCATGGTAAACACAGCTTGTTTGACAGCAGTTTGTATGATGAAAAATATTCTGAATTTCAAACGCTCATATAAATTAAAATACAAAATGTATGTACTCACTTACACAACCACACATACCAACCATAGCCACCTGAGGTGGCTGAAGGAGGTTGGGAGCTAGGACCATCTCCACATCCGTCTCCATCTCCTCCACTTCCGTCTCCACCCTCTCCTCCTCCGTCTCTCTGGAGGTTCCAGGCGTGGGCTGAAACCAGATCACATTCATTCCAGAAAATCACGTAGTTATTACAACAGTGTCAAGTTCACACATTCAACACTTATTGCAGACAGCTTTGGCCCAAGCCACACTAAAAAATAATAATACAAGACTTTCACAATTTTTGTGGAAGTTACAAATACCGTATTTTGTACGATGATGTAATAACAAATCCTAGTTTCTAGTTATTGAAAATTACGTCTTACGTCATAGTTTGTTAGTAATATTTTACTTTCCGTTGCCGAACATGAAGTATGAATACCACCTACTCTCGACAGAAATCAAATCAAATCTTTAGTGACTAACAGGTCAAGTTCACCTCTTTCCTCTATAAAGTGACCGACAGTTAAATTATATTATTTGTTCTGAAATTTCTCAAAATTACATTAACGCACACGTATTGTCTTTCGATGAGTGATAAAAACAAAAATAATCCAACACTTACATTCTCGATCCAGTTTGTTCTAACATACTCGAGGAGTCTTTCCAATCTGCCGCTAAACTCTCTTCTTTGGCGACCTGCCGTATGGCATCTAGCCCCTCAACGATTCTGGCTTTTGGAAGTAGAGGCAGGGCCATGACCATACGTATAACCTTCTTCCTCAGCCAGTTATGCTTCCGTCGAAGTCCGAGTGAGGCCGCATATCGCAAAGCCTGTAAAGGAATTGGCAAAACAATTTTTTAAAATTTTAAAAAAAAAAGTAAATCCCGGGGTATTTTGACTTAGGCCTATATGCTCGCCTACAGCTTTGAAAATTCATTTTTTCCACATAAACAACCATCCACAATAAATATTACTACAAAAATTAGGCAATTTAAAAAATTAACGTATTACCTGCAAAAGTGGTACCAAGGCACGTATCTTTGTGTTTGGAAAGATATTATTTCTATGGCGCCCTCCCCCGTCTCGTAATCAAGAGAAATTTTTTTAAAATTTTATTTTGGGGGTAGACCATCACCAAATTTAAAAATTTTTCGTTTTGTTTTGCTGCAGCAGTTTTTGTCCATTAAAATGAACACCGCTCCCAAAACCCCTCTTTCGCGCCGATTATTTTTGTATTTTCGTCGCTTTGTTTATGCTTATTTTATTGTATTTGTATTTTCATCTTTTCATTTATTTTTTGACTCGAGTGGTTTTTCCGGTTTTTTTCATGTGTTTTTGGTCAGCAATCCTTCGTTTTTGTTTTTTCTTCCGTTTGTATTCGGGAATCGCTCATCCCCAGTTCAGTAACGACAAGCTGTCGTCTCTCGTAGGTCACTCCTTTTTACTTTTTCCGCCCCTACTTGGGCATAAACCCGTTCTCCGTTCCCCCCCTGCACTGTTTTCTGAGTGCATCTTCGCCATTGCTGCGATATTAAATTCTCTGAACAATTCTTCCGTTTCCTTCTCTACTCTTCAACTGGCCGTTCTGTAATCCTATCCTGTCCCCCCCCAGTCTGTGCTCTGGGACGTCGCGCGACGCACGTCACCTTAAGTTTAAACCACCGAACAAAGGGGTCGGGGAAACCCCACCGCCCAGGAAGTTCACGCTTTATGTAAATTCTCTTTTTTATTTATTTCCTTATGTTCTTTTTCCCTGTCTTTATCTATAAAAAAATACAATTACAGTCCACTTAAAATCTCGGTTTTAGGGATCTCGGCCTAAACAGCCTGAAATAAATCAGTTTGACAAAAAATAGCCAACCAAAAGGAGGATGATTGTTTTTTGTGTAAAAACGATTACACCAGTTAGTTTAGAACATTAATTTATGTAAACTGTCATCTGATTGCCAACTAAACACTTTTTACCTCCTTAGCACGTTACAGCTTTGCACCAGAGTGGACATGAAAGATTTAGTGCCCTTTGTATCAAACTCGGATGAGTCGGGGTGGTGTTTGGTTCTGTTTGGTTCTGAATTATTAAAAAAAACAAATTTCGTAAGCTGAGTGCCTCGGGGATATCTGTCATTGATAATGACCATCAGTCATGTGTTGGGAATGAACGCACGGGATGGCCAACCTGATGAGAATAACATTATAACATTTATTTTAATTATCATTAGATTGTAACAGTTACTGTACTTTCACGGTTTGTGTGTTTTAGAGTAATTTAATAATTTCGATTAAAATATTAATCTATATCAAGAACATGTCTGGATTGGGTGCCCATATAGGCTCCTGCGCACTCCTGCACGGAAAACGGCGCATTTGGATCAACCATACGTCGAATAATTGTATTATTTGATAATGTTTATAAATTACATTAATTATTAATGTGTTGAAAATTGTTTGCTACAAAATAATTACTTACAAAATTGTAGTTATTAATCTACGGTTCTACACAATTATTGAAGTGAAATTTGTATCATCTTTGGTTGGCTTATTTGGTATCATATTGATTTTGAATCGTTTTATTTTTGTAATGGCCTTCTAGCTATATTCCTACATAAAAAAAAATAAAAAAATAATACGTATGTATGATACGGATTTCATAAATAAATGGTAGAAACACACAAAATTAGGACCTCAATATTATACTACAATAGACGACTTCATAAGACCCAGTGGCTAATGTGTTTGGCGGGATACTCCCAACCCCGCTTGACTTCATTTTCGATAAGGGTGGGATAATGCACATGGGATTACCGTCAGGGTTAGGCCAAAATTTACTTGGATACTTACATAACTGCCCTTAACCACAAGAATGACCACAATGATAGAACATCAATGGGATCGTTTTAAATTTTCTTTCGATATGGCAGTGGGGTTTTGTTCCAAGTTCTCTTCACAACCCGGCTTAATGAAGCCGGAATATTCCCTATTTTTTTCAAGGTTGTCCTCGATAAGACTTCAGGCGTTCGCCGTGGTTGCCTGTATTGGTTCAGTAGTTCACGGATAAGTATTTCCCTGGCTCGGGACTTGGTGGCGTCTTGGGAACAGCCGGTTTTGATTGCTGCTCCGGAAGAGGTCTTTTTTACCGGGTCCCGAAGTTTGGGAGGCGGCGGTAGCAAGGTGGTGTTTTGGAGCCTGGCATTTGGCCGCCTTCGTGTTTCGAATGCGGGGATCCGAGGTAGTCCTACCAAACCCTACGCTGGCCTCGCCGTCCTTCACCCCTGTACTCCCAACAAACCGTTAGAGCGCGACAATAGGCTGCAAGTTCCATCTTTTTGCTTCCCGGGTTCTTCGGTTCATCGGGTCGTTCCAGGGTTTTTGTAACGACTGTTTTCTTGAACTGAGTAAATAAAGATTATTAATTTATAGATATTTTCATAATCCTATAGTTTTTGGTGTGTGTATTGCTAGAAACCATCTAACCACTGTGGGGGGGGGGGGGGGGGGGGCGTGTACGGGTTGGTCGCGTTAACAGAGGAGAGGTAGGAGGTGTGGGAATTAAGTCTTCTCTGAACTCCCAGCATGTCTTCTACTGTAGGTCCAGCGTCTTCTTCGTCCTCGTCTCCTTAAAAAAACGATATTACCTCGTCCTCCTTTCGAATTCTTCACCCCATTCTGGTGGGCGTCTTGTAGGGCCGAAGCTGGTCTATTTTTGCTCCTACCTGCGGGGTTTTCCCATCCAGGTTCTCCAGCTCGTACACGTTTGAAGAAATGTTTTATAACTAATCTGTATGGCTTTTCAAACTTGGGGCTTAGCGAACGGTGACGTTGCATTCTTATAGCTTATTGAGTTACAATAGTGCTTACAGTTCAACTGTCTAGAAGTGAAGTGAAATTCCAACTCGACACCTTCCTCGCGTTTGGCCCGTGAATAGGGAATTTCACCCCCTGAAACTAATGGCGAGCTCTGGGTCGTCGTCGGGAAACCCCTTCCCTTTGACTACCTCCCCGACGGGGACGACAAAGAAAACACGGACGGATGATGACACAGACGGAGACGACCACGACGTGGGGAACCCCTGCCCTTCCCGTATCCTTGTGGCTGGTTCTGACCAGCACAGCCTGTCCACCCCTTGTCCCCCGCGTCATCCTTAACGTCCCCTCCCTTTTTCGTCTCGTTTTAGCCAAGTTGGCATAAATATGAGACTTAAGCAATATCCAATAAAATTTATCGATAGAATGATTTTGTTTTTCATCCCTATAATATAAAAAATCACTAAGCCACGTTGTTTTCCTTAACACGACACCCATTGGCCGATCTACTAAATTAGAGCAGCCCTGCAAAACACGTTCACCTTTTGGAAAATTGCCGCATTTGGAAGTGGGTTTAATTAGAATCTTAAATTATTACTGTTCGTGTCCCCCCCCCCCCCCCCCCCCCCCGCCCACACATTGAAAATCTAGAAATCCTACTTTAGATAATTATAGACATTATAGTTATTACCCGAGACCCCAAATGTAGGTGCGGAGAAGTTAGTGTTTGATGCGGCTGGGGTTTTGATGTTGGTTTATTTTTATTTTTATAATTTCTTTTTCTGTCCTCCGCCTTGAATTACGGCTGCGCTGATGTTGTGGAAAACCGGCTCCCCTTGTGTATGGCCCCCAACCTGTGTGTTGGACCCTACAGACGATTGTTGCTGCCTCCGTTTTCCCCCTGTAGGGGTGGGTAACGCGATTGCGAAACCCAACATAATAACCAAAATGTGAAGTACGTAAATTTTAAAAAGGGATGTATATATTGGTAGTAGTATTGCTCTGGCTGGAAAGAGGACTGATAGAAAAACTAGTGCTCTTACCGTCTGTGCCATACGAAGATTGTGCCCCGCATTAAATGCATTCAATGCAAGGATTTTTGGAGGAGTCTACTCCCTCAGTTATAAAACTGATTTTCAGTGGGGGAACAGTAAATCAAGCGACCAAGCCAACCCTGTAGGCCCTGTAGCTTTGATCTTGTCAGCTCTCATCAAATTCAACCTTTTTTGCGTGTTTGAACCTGAGTTCTGTTGTTGCAAACTGCGGCTACCTTCCGCTTCATCACCGTTCTGTAGCGGTGTTAAACTTATATTGGAGTGCGGCGAACATCCAATGGAATTTTTCCCCTTTCCCCTTTGACTAAAATCCCCGACGGCGACGACAATGACAAAAACGGACGGATGATGACACAGACGGAGGACACCCGACGTGTGGGAACCCCTGCCCCCCCCATACGCTTGTGGCTGTTTTGACCAGCATAGGCCTGTCCACCCCTTGTCCCCCCGCGTCATCCCTTACGTCCCTCCCTTTGCCCTCGTTTAGCCAATTTGCATAAATATGAGACTTTTAAGCAATATCCAATCCAATCCAATATATTTGCAAATCGTTAGTGATGCGCTCCCACATATGCTTCTTTGCACGAAATTTTTACAGTGGGCCCACCTGGGGTAAGTACATCTGGGTACTTATCAAAGATAAGCTTGGTGTCGGGGCTGCCCCACACATCTATGAAACAAGTTAAAAATATTAATTTGTGCCAAGAGCAAATATAAGCATATTAGGTATACTGGTAGTTCATGCTTGTGAGATGAGAGCAGGCCTAGAAAAAAAAAGATGTTTTCCCCTGGGGGGGGCATCAACTTACAGCACCCCACGGCATTTTACTAATGATTCGTCAATCGAAATGTTTTGGGGTTAGGAGTGTACACATTATGGAAGGAATTGAGAAGAGGTATAATAAAGGCCTAACTTTTCAGTCTATATTCTGGATCGGCTGTAGCATTATTTTGAAATGCAGGGCTTTACTTTTTCCAAGAATCGTTTTTTGGGCATGGTATTTCTAAATATAGGAGTATCAATCGACGTGATAGTACTCAGTACGAGATGATGGTTTTTTTTCCGCACAGCGCCCATTAGTATACATAAAAGCAATGTATATTCTAAACTCTTCTACAGTATAGGAGTAAAGTTTTTCGATAGGTATTTCAGTTGCATACCTGTTAGTTTCATCCACGATATGCCGGCATAACTCATGGGTAAATTTATGTGTGGAATATGTCTTTCTTGTAACCCAATTCCCAGGCCTAAATTATGATTGACTCATGGAAGCGCAGTAAAAGGATGCCGTACTCCAATGTTATTTAGGTTATCCATCCAAACCCAATCAGGAACTCTAGGTCTAGCTGCACGTCTCGCCTACCCGCTGGTCTAGGCCTAACACCTGGTCTAGGCCTACGAACATCATTATCTCCACTATAATTGTCACTATTTACATTGTCACTATCGTTATTGTCACTAAAACCATTGGCAATATAGCCATTGACATCACCAAACTGTCGTCACTGTCACTCCCCGAATCCATCCGAACCTCCACTGTCATCCACTGAATCACTACCAATCGCATGCAAATGAAGTACATCGTCACTAGCACCCAGATTCAAATGCATCATCAATATCACCTTCGCCTACATTACAACCTTCATGGTCAGACGACAACAAATGATCATAAATATCGTTTTCAGTTAGCCTCGCGCGTTTACAGTTTCGTTTAGAAGCCATCTTTACTTCAAACATCAACAAGTGGAAGTGTGTATGTAACAGCACAAGTCTGGAGTAAAATTAAAAATATATCAGGCAGGAACACTTAATTAGCTCCTCTGGACTACTTATAAATGGGAATAGTAAACACCACACTCCGCCCCCTTCTACACTCAATACTGATCTGGCACAACTCGGCTGTTAGTGTCACGCTGCATGGAGTGGGGCAAATACTTCACGACAATCTCTCCTCTCTCCTTGCTGCAGACAAGTTTTATTACCACCTCTCACACGTGCTTGCGGCATCAGCCAACAGCTGATATGGTGTGTAGCCTATTAGTACAGTTTCAAAATATTGTTTTGTGTTTAAAAAAGGATTAATGGAAATTCGAAAGCACTCAACGTCGACAAAATAACGAGTGAAGTAGGCTTACAATGTTAGTATTGATTGAAGATGGCTTGGGAACGAAATCGTTTGAGTTTATTCCTCCTTCCTCCCCCCTTCCTTTCTTGTTCCTGTTGTTATCACGAAAGTAATAACCTTTTTAATATGCCATAATAAAAAAGAACATTTTTTGGTGTTAATAATGCAAAGCTTTAATTAAATTTAATTCATTCGTCAATATTTTTATGGTCAAATGTAAATGACTCGCAATGTACGCGTACTAAAGAGGTGGAATGATATTCCCTCCCGCTGCTGCTATTGATTCATTTCGGTTCCCCTCAAAATTCCGTGAAGAAAATGGAGATTGTCCCACTCGTTTGACTGTCAACCGCGAGCGCTCCTTTGACACTATATCACCAGCTGTGTAAAAACCTTCCACCGGTACACTCGTTGCCGTACAACATAGATAGCGTCGCGCCTACCTACCAACCCACCCCACCTTGCGCAATGTTGGGAAAATTTCCGAGCATTTGCTTTCCCATCATGTGATCGGATTACACTCGATATCAATTATCAACTTACGCGTCTTTGAACTCTCTGTAGGCTCGCAGTTACTTGGCTGCAACCCTGTCGACCGGCACAATGTATTCCGTGTATTTTTCTTCGTCGTGATTAGCCAAGTTGCATAAAATTTGAGACGTTAAGCAATATCCAATCAATACACTACCTTTTCAAGAAGTTTTTTTTTGCACCGTCCCCTTGCCTTGCTGTTAGACTTTTTAATCAGTTTTGTTATAACTGTTTAGGCAACTGACCCAAATGCAGTATTCCTCCCCACCTAGGACGATTGTGGCATTCGTAAAATGGGAAAAAGGGAAATTTGTCAACTTTTCAATTTTTTTTAAACTACCATCGGAATAATTTGCATGCGGTCCCATTTGGGGTCTTTAGCAGCACAGTGTTAATGGCAGCCGTATTCAGTGGCGGAACTAGGCGCCCGCAGGGGCCGCAACTGGCGGCGGGCCCAGGCGCGTTTAGAGGCCCCGTAAAAAAATAGCAGAAATAAACATATTTCACCCGGTTTGGAAAATATTGTATTTAATTTTCGTTGCTAAAATGACAGTTTTGTGAATCGAGCGGTTTGAGGGTGAAATGGAGCGGATTTTAATAACTTTTATCGTCCACAACTCAGCAACAACACACAAAAACTACATTTTTTTGGTATTACATTCAGGCCGCTTCTTTATTTTAAAACGACCAAAAGCACTCTTAAAACCTGATTGACAAAATTTTCGCCTACGGCGCTATTGTTTCCTCCGTACTTGGTCCTTATATAAAACCACCGGGATATTATATAGCCCCCCCCCCCCCCCCTGGAATGAGAAACCTGAATACAACACTGAGTCTTTGTTTGTGTGTATCTGTTAGGGGGGCCCCCGTAGAAATTTTGCGGTCGAGCCATGAAACGTAGTCCGCCACTGCATGCCCTATTAGTTGTCAGTGACATTAGCATTAGCATGTCGTAGGTCGAGTTTCACCTCGTCACATCTTGAATTACTTTATTCGTGGGTAAGTTTACACCTTCTTGACCGTGTCGTAGGGCTTCCGTGACAAGAGAGCAGTTTTTGGAAAAGTCCCCTTTAACTTTGCGACTCTTTGATATTAGGGGCATCAACCCATTTCGTTTCATATCCAGGCCTTTCTTGATGCTTACTTGAAGTGCATGTGCTTTGCAACAAATACGGGTTTGGGAGTGGCAAAGCATTTCGCAACAATTGCCTCAACGCCATTTGCAATATTGTCTGTCACATTGGCTGCAATCTTCTCCTCAATCACACTGTACACATACTGACTGTAGTGCGCCCGGCCACGACATACTCTGGTATAAAAGCACGACGCATGAATCAATGCGCTTCATCAGAAGTTCGACGACGCTTACCGCTGGCGTCCCAAATTTACTTGTTGCGTGACGTGCAAACTGTCTTGGGTGCCATCAACAACAAATCGGCGACAAACCGGGGGGGGGGCTTTAGAGACAGTGACCGGAGCCAGAACAATGCCGTCCGGCGATGGGTCATTGACCAGCACAAGAATAGCGGAGGCCGGCGGTGGGATAATGAAGGCTGGCACACCAATATTGTCCATGTTCAGCGTCACGGCGCCAGATCCAGTCACGTTACCGCTAGGAGGTACACCCTGAGCCGCTGTGTGGCGGGCGCGCGCGACCACGGCAAAGGCGTACCCACCACGGGCATAATGGCAACCCAGCAAACATTTTTGCCGGGGTCCCCGTACGTTTCCCAAAGTCTGGCCCATAATGCCGCTAGTGCGGGACCCGTACAAGCAGCCTGTGTGGGTTCCGTACGGAAGGGGTCCTACGGGCCAAAATTGGGTCCCGTACGGGACATCCCGCACTTTGTCCCAGTGTGACCCGAAGTCGTCCCAAAAGTTTCTCGCGCGCTCAAAGCCCGAGACCTACCCTTGATGGTCCCGGACGGGGCCCATAGAGTCTGCCCCAAGTTTCCCATACGGGTCCCCGCACGTGTCCCGCACTTGTACCATGTTTCCTGTGCATTGCTTCTAGCACCATCTAGTAGACACTCAAAGAACTCGAACAGATATTACGAGCAAAAAAATTTTTAAAATTGAATTATTTATTATGCAATGCTTTTTTTGTCAATTTAAAACATTAAGTGAAAGGGGGAAAAAGTACATTGATTATAGACAAGATTTATTAGACATGTAAATTTTATTTAAAAGCAATGCAATGCCTTCTTCCCCGGGGTCAGACGCTCTATCCACTCGGCTACAGCACCTATACCATTTACCTAAATCGGAATAAAGTTTTTGTGAAAATTTCTCACACTTTTGTATTTTTCCGATCATCTGGTCACGCATAGCATTGGCAGCAATTTCCTTCTTAGTACAGTCCTCTAAAAAACTAATTATTTCCTTTCCCCTTTTTTTTTCCTTGGGCCATCAATTCCAACTCGAAACCTTCTCGTGGTTTTTGGGCCCCTGATTAGGGGAGTTTATCTCCCTGAAACTAATGTGCGAGCTCTGGTCGTCGGCGGGGAACTTTCCCCTTCCCTTTGACTACCTCCCAGACGCGAAAGACAATGACAATACGGACGGATGACACAGACGGAGACGACCACGACGTGGGGGAACCTTTGCCCTCCCCATATGCTTGTGGCTGGTTCTGACCAGCACAGGCTTGTCCCCACCCCTTGTCCCCCCCCTTCATCCTTTTTTTTTTGTCCCTCCCTTCGTCTCGATTAAACCTAGTTGCACAAATATGAGACGTTAAGCAATATCCAATCAATCAATCAATTGTGTTTCTTATCTCATTTACGGCATAACAATCTTTTAAAAACTAGTTTATTTAATGTGGTTGCCACATGTGCCGTCACATACAATCTTTCCCTCACCTCCTTAGCAGCCATTGGGGGAACAGCCATCATACCCTTGACCGACAAACTTATTTTTATCTAGCCCACATTTATTAATAAACCGTAGAATATTGTTGGCTATTGCCGCTGCATTTAAGTTCGCTTTAGGGGACAAACCCAAGGAAATCTTCCCTTATCATTGATTTATTTCCGGTCACTTCAACGTAGCGCACTCCATCAAGAACGGTTTTGGTTCTAGATATATCAGCAGTCTCATCTGCCAAAATGGAATAACACTCGGCCAACGCACAGAATTATGTACCTCTTGTTATCATTTTTGGCCGATATTTTTAGTCATTTTGAGTGCGGTGGGAAGTATGTTTGCATTTTTAGAAGCAGTTTGCAAATGCTCTTGTCAAGTTTTGTCCCCTGCGTCGACACAAAACTCAAGTAAATCATGAAACTGCCACTACCTGATTCTTTACCCCTCAGAGAAGCGTCGTGTACTCCCCAAAACACGTTTGATTTTGACTATTGGGACTAGCTCCCGTCAATGCTCGTCATCTGTCAGTGCGCTGCTGAGTTAATCCCGTTCATCTATGCTTAGAACTTTGTTCTCCATAAAATTAGAGTTTCACTTGAATCACGATGCCATTGTGATTTAACATGTGCACGTGCGGACTCGTGAAAACCTTGTTGACGAATTCACGAGTAGCAAAAGCTCCTGCACTCCGCGAGTAACTTTCGGACGAAAAAAATATACGCAAGTATGACATAGTGCGCATTATGCATAGAACTGCGCGAAAAAGAATGCTATGTATGGCGTCATTGTTTATTGCACTATTACAGACAACCTGTTCGATACCGAAACATCTCAAAAATTAAAATTTAATTGTATTTATAGTGAGTACAAAAAATTATTCTGTGAATTTTTTACCTCCGGTACCAATCGAAAAGACTACAAAATGAAAAAAAAAATGATTTTTTTTATGTACATATTGTTTTAAACATTTATCATGCATTGAATATAAGTTAATATTGTACAAACACACTGACAAATTTTTTTATGAGCCAGCGGTTTAGCCGAGCTCGTTTAAACCGGTTCCACTCGAACACCGAAGTTAAGCAGAATCGGGCGTGGTCATGGGTAGAGTGGGTGACCGCTCTACCTGAAACTCACGTATACCGCTGGTGTTAGAGCAGATGAAGGGCTCTAAAGCTAGTGTAACGGCTTCGTTCTCCTTGACGTCTGCTCGGCAGTCCGGGTTAGTGGAGGAACCTATATGACTGTCAAAGTTACACCGTCCTGTCGGATGGGACGTTAAGCCGTTGGTCCCCTTGGTACTTTTCGAAAGGAGTAGGCTACGTGCCGGTACCGGGTTTCCCCTTCTCCCTTCTGTTCATACTTCATCCTCATCTATCACCACTCATCGTCTCGATTAGCCAAAGTGCATATATATGAGACGTTAAGCAATTTTCAATTAATCAATTTTATTATGAAGAGAATAAAATTAATTTCAGCCAAATCGGACAAACAGATTTTAGATACATGCCGTTTCTTCTTCCGATGCGCGTGCATAAAAAAACGACGTCGGCCATCTTTAAAGCGTCGCGACGCCAAAACGCTGAATCTAGATCATTAGCAACAAGTGAACTATTTTCCTTGGGGTTTTGTGAATCGAATGACATATGTTGCTACTTGCCCGCTTTTCGGAGAGTGGTTTCCACTCTAAATGAAGGACTAGAGTGTTCTTTTCTTTTGTTCAGATGTCGATCTGGAATCTGGAGCATGATCTGAGCGTGGTCGGTTAGATTTACAGATTTATTAAAAAGCTCAGTCTAAACTGTCATTTATTACATCGTCCACAACCAGATTAAGATTGTGAGCTGCACAATGCACTAAAATAGCATTAAGCTTAATGTTGTTCAATCTATTTTGAACACTTGAATACGTTCCGTCGGTCCCGATCACTCGGCTTCCCAATCATAACCTTGTCCTCTACATCTTTGTAGCGTACTTTTTTTCATAATAATATCATCTTGTAAATTTATGAATAATATTGTTGTTTATCCTTGTTACATTTTTTAACAACAAGAAAAGGCGTCGACGCTAGCAAATATTTTGCTAAAACACTTGATATCTTTGTGGAAGTCTCGTGCCGCGAAGAGCCTTGCTTAAGCACGTGAAACTAACACGGCACTTGTAGATGGTTCTCCCATAAGTACTCCTTACACATGGAAGGGAAATGACTTACTGGGCAGTCTTTGAGGGCGGGCGGCAGGTCGTTCCATGGGTTAACAACCCGGAAAGAAAAAGCACGTCGGCCGAGCACTCCTTTGGCCGGAGGGGGTTGGAGACGGGGGTGCCTACTATCGTCGCCTCTCAACACGCGACCCTGGATGATGCGTGCGCACACGTCATAATCAGTGGCGCCACTGAGGCATCTTTTAAAAAACACCAGGTCGGTGTATTGCAGGTGCATAGTCATTGGCATAACCTGCTTCTGGTCACAGGGTGGGGGGATGTTTCGGCCATGTATGAAATGCAATGCCCTTCTCTGCACCCTCTCAAGCTTGGTAGTGTTCTCAATGGTGGTTGGGTGCCATGCGGGGAGGCCGAAAGTCATGGTGGGCTTAACTAGCGACAGGTAGGCCATCCTCTTGACGCGCGGCGTGCACCCGTGCAGATTGCGGGCCGCAAAACCCAGCACCTGCGCCGCCTTGGCCCGCACAATATCGGTGTGAACGTTCCATCGGAGGTCGCTTGTGATGTGCATTCCGAGGAGGCGCTGCTTGTCGACGTACTCGAGTGGGACACCATCTATGGTGTACAGGAAGTATAGTGGGGTGCGCGCGCGCGTGATGTCCATCATCTTGCACTTGAGGGCGTTGAGCGACATGCCATTGTTGTCGCACCAGATCTGAATGTCGTCTAGGTCTGCTTGAAGGGCGTCTGCATCCTCTTGGGTGACCACGATGCAGTACAGGGTTACGTCGTCAGCGTACTGGAGCATTTGGATCCTTGCCGAGGTAGGGAGGTCGGCTACGAAGACGTTAAACAGCAGGGGGCCAAGCACACTTCCCTGGATGACGCCCGAGGGCACGTTCCGGAATTCTGAGCGCTCGCCGTTGAACTGGACGAACTGCGTGCGGCCGACAAGGAAACTCTCGAACCACCTAAGCAAATTGCCCTTAATGCCATAATGCTCGAGCTTGGATAGTAGACGCACGTGCGGCACTGTTATCAGATGCTTTAGACCAATCGAGAAAACACAGTGAATGTGCGCTCCGCTACGCTCGTCCAGCGCTGCCGTCCATGCATCAATGGCGCCGGCGAGAAGAGTGGTGCAAGAACGGCGCTGTCGAAAGCCGTGCTGCGCCGCAGGGATGACGTTTTGGCTCTCGAGGAACTCGCTCGTCCGGTCTCTCACAAAACGTTCCATCGTCTTACCGACCAGTGAGGTGATGCTGATTGGCCGGTAGTTCTTTATGTCTCTCTTGTCGCCGTCTTTGAAGATCGGTGCCACAGACGCCGTTTTCCATTCCGCAGGAATACCCTGTCCAAAAGCCATGTTGAAGAGGTGAGCAAGTGAGTCGCAGAGAGCGTTAGCGGATTTTTTTAGCAGGATTGCAGGAACGCCGTCTGGACCCGCTGCGGTATTAGCCTTGGTTCCCCGGAGAAACTTTTGATGTCAGCACGCAAGCAAGTCAGCTCGCTCATGGTGGGCTGCTCTGAAAGCTGGGTGGCGGGCGCGTTTCCTTGGTGGACGGGGAAAATATTATACACCCATGAGAAATTGCTCTGGAACGCCTCACTGAAACAGGCTGCCACCTCCTTGGGGTCTGTCACGGTTCTTCCCCCTACCTTGAAACTCGCTGCATCGTTTTGAATAGTTGCCTTAGAATTTATGTAGCGCCAAAAGAACTTTCTGCTGTCTGCACCTCGCCCAAGTCCCCACATCCAGTTGTCCTTGGCCGTCCGGAGGGCCACCTGTGTTGATCTTCTTGCAGCAAGATAGGCCTCTCTTGCGTCACGCAAGGTGGTTTCCCGCCATCGGGCGAACAGTCTGTCCCGGATGACGATCATCTTTTTATGTTCTTGCTTAGCCAAGGGAGGAGTCGGCGCGTGTTTCCCCCTACTCTCCTTTTCGGAACGTGCTCTTCTGCGCACTCGAAGATGATACGCTTCCAGTTTTCCCACGCTTCGTTGACGTCATCCAGCTGCAGCACCTCCGGCATTCGTTCAGAAAGCGTTTCGTTCAGGGCTGGCCAGTTTGCTTGATTGTAATCAAGAACCTCTCGGCAGCACTCACTGGACGGATGGCAGTCAGTGAGAGGGTGGCGAGAACAGCGTCGTGGTCGCTCACGCCCGGCACCACCTCCACCATCGACACGATGCTGGGCGCATCGCAGAGCAGCAGGTCGATTGTCTTCTCACTCGTGTTGGTGATTCTGGTTGACTCAGTGACCAGTTGAGAGAAAGCCAGTTCAGCAAAAGCAGATATAAAATCCTGAGCGGTTCTATCACGCCCTTCCGGTGGGTCCGAACGCCAGCATATGTTGAGATTAAAATCGCCAAACAAGAGGCAGCCATCGAAACTTGGCTGCACAGCAGCAACTAGGTCCAGGGAGTGCAGAAAGTCGGCGTTTTGGGCTGCATCTTGGCATGGCGGACGGTATGCTGACCCCACGAGAAGTCGCAGGTTGCCGACTTTGATTTCCGCCCAGACAACCTCAGCACGGCTCTCGAGGTGACTGAGGCGCTTTGGCTGCAGGTGAGGTCGAATCGCTAGAAGAACGCCGCCACCGCGGCCGGCCTGTCTGTCCTTCCGCAGGACGACGTAGTCTCTTGGAAGGAACTCGTGGTTTTTGACGTCCGTAGTCAACCAAGTCTCATTCACCGCACAAATGTCAGCCGAGTGGGACAGCAGAAAAGCAGCTATGTCTGCAGCTCGTTTACGGTTCTTTAAGGAACGGGCGTTAAATCCTATTAGCGGTACAGCATTTTGTTTGCTGGGCGTCTCGGCGGTGGCATCCGAGGGGGGCTTTGTGTCTCTTCCGGAAGGCTCCAGAAAGAGTCATTCAGCTCGGGGAGGCTGCACGTCCAGCATTTGAAATTGCTATTTTTGCGGAAAACATTTACCTCTCTATCGCTCCAACAGTTATTCTTCATGAGGCAAGTCCTGTGGTAGAGCCGACCGCACCCCTCGCAAGTGATCTTAACACCATTTTTCCTGCCGACTTTGTTACACAGCAAGCATGTTGCTTGCAATACGGCGGCAGCTCCCCGTGGCATTAAAAAGAAGAAGAATGTACCAACCAAGGATGTACTTTACTACCATGTAGAGCCTTTTTTCCGAGTTACATAGGCCTACACACGAAATTTTATTTTTTTATTTTTACTATTTGTATTTTGTTACCTGCGATGCTGGAATGCACAAACTTTCGGGCAACTTGTACCAGCCGTGGGTATTTGCAACCATTTTCTTGCCACCATTTAAGTGGATCTGCAGTGCATTGGTTGGAGACCTTGAAAGGAATAATAATTTCTTTCATTTGTGTCATTGGATTTATTTAATATTATTATTTATTAATTTAGCAATAAACACATTATTGGATGAACGTAGCGAGCGTAGTGAGCGAAGCAAAGATTCCTTATCATTACACTGAAGAAAATATCCAGATTGTTTTTTTTTTGTGTTTTTGTGTGTTTGTTAACACGATTCCGGCTAAACCGATACTCCAATTATGATGAAATTTTCTGGAGGCCTTCGAAATCTCTGGACTTAAAACTGCCACGTTTTTTTAGCGCAATCGAAAAATTATTTCTTATAAAATGGCAATTTAACGATTTTTTTTCGATTTTTAAACATTTCTTGGACAACACTTACATGCTTTATTCTGTTGTAATGACTTTTTTACAGAACCTTTATTTTATGAATTAATATATTTTTGTAAAATTTGAGCGTATTCTAAAAATTATTTCTCATGAAAATCGCAATTTTATGATTAATTTTATTTAAAAAACTCTTTTTTGGCTTATATATATGTAGTATCGGGTTTTGGGGTTTTCGTCCACGTGAAGTGTTTATTAGGTACATACCTTTTAAAACAACGTTTCGCCGGAATGTCCTCCGGCGTCTTCAGGTTTTTTTGACAGGACCGGGCTTGCTTCTCTCCTTCCTCTTCGATGGGCAAACAGTGTTGCTCTTTAATATAAGCGCACGGTCTCTTACGCCGTAAATTCAAATGTTGAAAATATAATTCTCTATTGAACAGAATTTTGAACACAATATTGAACACACACAACGCAAGTACTTCGTTAGGGCTTTTGTTAAACATTTCTCAAACTAGATTTAAATTATGCCCTGCCTAGATATTTAAGCAATATCTTAGTTCCTGAACGCCGCAATGACGTCGGCCCCAATATCAGTCACTATGGTGACATTGTTGCTCTTGAGATAATTAGTTAGGTCGCGAAGTTCATCGTCTTCGGAGTTTATTACCCAAAACTGGTTCGAGTTTAGTGCCGTTTTTGTTTCGTGAATCGGTTTACATGCCAAAAAGTAACCCTTTAGTGAGCCTTCCACGATCTGATGAGCGTGACGGCAACATACGAGGTCTGTTGGTTCTCATCAGTCCAGATGTCCGTAGTAAAAGATGTTCCATTACTACGAGCATTCCTGGATACCGTTTTGTAACTTCTTCTATTTTTGCATATTTGCGCGTCAGGAACTTTTCAGTGAGAGTTTTTATAACTACTTTGTCGTAACTTGGGCATACGTTGCACCAATATTTATGAGTGATTGGGCATCTTTCTTCCTTGCTTTCTCCCTAAAATTAGCACAAGCTATGGCAACCACGGGCCTTCAAATTCCATTACAAATTTCATAGTTACGAACATTTTTGTTTTATGTGTTTCAGGAATTTCTGTCCAAATATTGTACCGAACCATGTAACCACTACATTCAATAAAAATCATTTATTATTATATTCTCGCGGTTTGGCCCGTGAATAGGGGAGTTTCACTCCCTGAAACTAATGGCGAGCTCTGGGTCGTCGTCGGGAACCCCTTTCCTTTGACTACCTCCCCGACGGCGACGACAAAGACAACACGGAAGGATGATGACACAGACGGACACGACGTGGGGGAACCCCTGCCCTCCCCATATGCTTGTGGCTGGTTCTGACCAGCACGGGCCTGTCCACCCCTTGTCCCCCCGCGTCATCCCTTACGTCCCTCCCTTCGTCTCGATTAGCCAAGTTGCATAAATATGAGACGTAAAGCAATATCCAATATCCAATATGGCAACCACAGCTTCGTGAATGGCAAGCTTGGATTGCGTTGTCCTGCAAGCACATAAGCGCAAAATTTAATCATCTGGACACAACCAAAAAATTGCACTGTTCAAACTAATATATATATATCACATACATTGCAATGTAAAAGTAGTCCCTCACTAAAGTTCATAACAGTGATAGCCGCACCAAAAAATCTACGAAAGAAAACGCAAAATAATTTCCATTCATTTTGACTCAAACCAGAAGTTACACTGCTCAAACAAATAACCGTACTA
This sequence comes from Sweltsa coloradensis, assembly GCA_024449915.1. Taxonomy (NCBI): domain Eukaryota; kingdom Metazoa; phylum Arthropoda; class Insecta; order Plecoptera; family Chloroperlidae; genus Sweltsa; species Sweltsa coloradensis. The sequence goes on from JAMZAV010002685.1 coordinate 218,828, forward strand.
CGTCGGGAACAATCTCGTAGTAATTGCTGTTTTTGTTGATAATGTACAGCGCTATGCCAGTTTCCTCTTGTATATTATGGTCCTCCTTCCGGAATGGAGAGAACCCATTTTTTCGAAATTTTTGACATTTTCTTTCCCCACCATGACCGTCTACGAAGATGTGGGTATTAGATAGATATCAGATCATTAAAGTAGTACAGGGAAATGCATCGAAACCAGCAATTTCCATTACGATGTTATATTATTTATTTATATATTATATATATATCTATTATATATTTTATTTATTATACATTTTTTGACAAAAAATTTATAATCCTTGACCGAAAAATACACGAAAATGACACCAAACATGCATATGTGTCTATTCACCTCACAAATTGGTGCCTACCGGTACCCACAATAATCAAAATGGCGGGATTCTGAGAGTTTCGTTAGTTCTATCACAATTTTAGTGTTACCCGCGTGTTCAGGCAGTACGATTTAGTGGAAATTGATACCAAGCATGCCATATTTACATGCTTTGGGTATCAACGTTGTATTTGGGGGCAATTTCCAATATGGCGCCCATGGAACCCAAATGGTTTGACTTACGAATTTGAAATGTTTTTTATTCTATTTGCCGTCCCAAAAATATGTGAAAATGACATTCGAACCGTCAAAATAGACCACCAAATTTAAAAATAAAATGTTACACCACCATTTTGAATTAACCCACCACACGCCCCCCACATCACTTGCAAACAATGAACTGCGGAAAAAAATGCTTTAACTGACAATAAAAACACGTGTGCAAAACGGCTTGCTGGTATCACAAATAGCCACGTTTTTGCACTATTTTCCTTGTACCCACCAGGACTATATCGAAACGCGCACTCACGCACTTGTTACTAACGCACACACATTCGCGGTCCGACGTGGTGTGATACTGATCTGTTACTGAAAATACAAAGGGTAGACCCGGTGTCGATTTGACAACTTAGCAGTATGAAGTAGTACAAAACTACAAACGGATGTCGGCCTTACACCTTCAAAGATTGTCGCCGCTTGGGGGGTGGGGGTTAGTGATGTCGCGATTCGACTCTGGTGACCCTCTCCCGGCTTTTGCATCTTAAAAGCTTGCTTTTTTCACGGGAGTGTCCACAATGCGACCCTGATGAATTACGACATTACACAATATTTCAGAATGGCTACTATGACAATAGACATTTAGTTGTATTCTATAGATGAACAAACAATCACTGTTAATTGCACAAGTCAATTTAAACTTATAAAGGTCACTTTTAACAGATATCAACAATCGCTTTCATATCTTCAAAAGATCTTGATCTACAAAATTATCAGTTGAATATGCATTGAATTTTACAAATATATATATAAATCCTATCTTTAAACTGATATTACGGCTAATATTCAATTCAAAAGGTAGTACAGTAAAAACTAGGCCCATAATTCAAGATTATCTTTACTAGCTAGCTTTTGTCTTTAATGCTGGGAGTAAGTTTGCTCTTCAAAATATATGCACGTTTCCAGCAGCCCAAAACACGGATGTCTGCAGGTTATGCAATCTAGAGACATCCAGCAATCTCAACGCAAGATTTACTAAATTTAAATCAATGTTCTACTTCCAATCTGAACTTTTAGAAACAGTATTTTCATTGCCAATCGTACCAGTTAGTCCAGCATCATTTTTTTATTTTGTGATGGCAAAGTCAAGCAACTTTCTCAGTCCTCTATAACTGTTTCGAAGAAAGAAATTTCTCTGCTCGAGTAAAAATCAGTGTTTTCCAATAATACTTGTCGTAACAGCTAAAACATCTTACCCTATACCTTCCACTCTTCCTGAAGCCTAATTATTCAGTCATGTCAGTCAGGAGCGTATTTAGGCCTAGGCGCACTAGGCGTGCGCCTAGAACCCCACCAGCTAGCCCCCCCACCCCCTTCGAGTAAGTGGCCCCCAAATTTCCCGTGAACTCATCACTCTTTATGGACACCTTCAAAATAATCACTGAACTTAGGCTTGCCAAGCTTTTTAATGCAATCAATGAATTATTTCATATGAACATCTCATGACATGAAAAATTATCCATAATTTCTTCGTTCTCTACCACTTAAATGGCTACTCGGCTATTCCGATTGTAATAAAAATTTGTAGGAGACTTGAACTATCTATAACCTTAGACCTGTGTATTTGACCAATGCTAAGTAATATCTACGTAATATCTCTCATGAACATTATTTTAAAGGAGTTGTTTAAAACCCTTGTTGAAATCTGCTATTTATACACAGCCTTGTAGTTGTATTGCTGTTGGTTTGGTCATAAATATAGAGTTTGTTAGTTTATTGTGGTTTACCTGTCCCTAACGGGACAGGTTGGCTAGTATAACGGTTATGGACATGCCCATACCCTCTTTAGTATATAAGATATAAACTCAATTTTGTATTAGTACTACAAAAAAAATCCATGTTTACAATGGGGAAAAAGAAGCCAATGTTATATCATTATCAATCATATCGGCTCAAACGCACCAAATATACGTGCTTATCCAACAGCGTGGCTGAAAAAAACATTTGTAGTAAGTTGTTCGGTTGTATGAAGATTTTTTACGTTCTAACATTGCCATCGTATTAAATATAAATTTGGTAGTCCAAAATATTTTTATTTTTATCTCACTTTGTCGCACTCTCCCATAAATATTCATATTATTGATTGTGAAAGCATGGGCCCCGGAAATTTCAGCGTCTATGGACCCACCAAATAACGTAAAGGCGCCACTGGTAATTATGCACATTAGAAATAAGGCAAAGCGGGTTGGTGACAACACCCCTTCCCCAAAAAATAAACAATGTACAATCGAAGTGGGCGGCAGCGTATGAGAGTCGATAGCCCGCGCGGTGCCAGATTGCAGAGCTAATTCACACGGACAGAGGATCGAACTAGCGTCACGTAAAGTTATTATTGCAACATTAGCTTTCATCCAAAGTCTTTTTTTTACCCAATGAGGACTCGGCACCGCCGTCTTCATTGACTTGCAACTCAACATCACTGCAACCGACAACTTATTTACAAGGGGACAAATATAATTATTGTATGCCTTTATAGTTTATATTCATAGATAACAGTTAAAACAAGGATATGCAGGAACATCCTGGATTCAAACGAGGATGGCAGGATCATGGGTAACAAGTAACAACACCAATCTGAAATCAACCAAAGGCTTCTGCAGTAGCTTATACAAATTTTAAGAGTATGCCTACTTAATAATTCGTGTAGAAAAACAGTACAATAATTTTATCAAGCTAATAATTAATTATGATTTTGTAATTCATGAATAATATATAAACACATTTGAAACTAAAGCTACAATCGGCACACAAAAAACTAAATAACCGGAAAAATGCAAGCTAGACAATGTGTGTAGTACTGTAGTCCAATTTTGACTCGACTTATCATTTAAGTGATAAGATTTAAATAGTATAGTTATATTGTTTAAGTTTTGCGCATTACCATAATTTATACAGACCGCAAATGCTCCAGCCCAACCTTTCAAAAGGAATTTGTCTTGAAAAGGTTGAGTTGCCCATAGCGAATTCAATAGAGAGATTTTAGGACCCTCACTGAGGTTTTCAATTTACATTCCAAGATGAAAATGACAATACATATATGGAATCTCTTTTAAGTGATAGTTAAATCGCGTAATTTTCAACATTTGAGGATTATATATAGTGTATGCTATTTATCAAGTCATAACTAGGCCAAAAATGTTTTTGAATCGAACTTGTACCTCAATTTTAAGAGGGATTGAAGAACAAAAACATAACTATTTGATATGATTTAATTCGAATATTTCCATGAAAATTAACGTAAACACTTCACAAAAAAAATGAAAATGCTTAGAAAAATTTAAATAAGACAATGAATTTGTTAAAATTGAGACAAAACTATCAACCCCGCTTTTAGTTGTAAGATGGTATTAATCTTTTGCACAATGGGAGCACCTGAGGTATCTTATACCTGAGGATTATAGAAAGGTTGGTCGGGCGACCAAGTTGTTTGTGTGCTCTGGTTGACGGTGTGTTGGGGGGGGGGGGGGGAAACTTTAGACTGATTATTCAAGACAACCAATAGAATCACGGTACCTAGATCGCAGCCTCACGTAAATGTCACAGTCCGCAGCGCTCGAGTGAAGAAATTTGGTACTACATGGCTGGATTTCCACCTTAACAGACAGACAAAAATACAGAAGGAAGAAAAAAAAAAACATTCCGGATTTTTTTCTCCAGTGTAGTGAAATGGAATCTTGCTTCGCTCGCTACGCTCATCCAATGAACGTTGTAGCCTCACCTAGTCAGGCGGCATACCTGGAGAATACTTCAATTTTGTATAAAAGCATTAAATTTGGCATGATGATCGGACATACCCTACTGATGATATTGGAAGGAAATGGAGCCAATCGAAAATTTACCCAGGAACATTAATCTGTTGGTGGGACTATATATCTGCGATCTCTACGTGTAAATTTTTATGATTCTTTTGCTGTGCCGATCGTATTATTACGCAAATATTAGTTTGTGTGACTAAATAGGGTCTGGGTAGTAGCTTACTTTCCATAATTTTGTTAAACCGTATTCGTCGACAAGCAAACAAACAAATGCACAACAACAAGCACATTGCTACCAACAAATGTATTACAACTCATGGATCTAATGTGCTGCTCTCATGAATGCAATTTTAAAAAACTAACGCACTTTTCGAGCAGCATATATATGACCTTACCGCCCCGCACCTTTTGACTGCACCTGGACTCGCAGCGAGGCAGCTCTCCACTGTCGGTTATTGTTTAATGTGGAAGAAAATGGCTGGTTTTTTAAAGGTAGGATAGTGGGGTTACTACAATCTTCTCGCTCTGGGCTCGTAGAGGTACTACCAGGGTAACTATGACATTAGAGCCGCGGTGCGGGGTGCCCTCGAGCCTGGATTTATGACAAAATACAATCTCCTCAGCTAGGACAGGATTTATAGATATATGGGTTATAAGAGCAGAAAATTTTGAAAATCTGATTGTCTATGTCAACCTCTCTTACTTGTTATGAGGTTATATCTTAAATATTAAGTTTATTGTCAAGCAAATAACGTACAGAAAGGAAATATTTACCTTACAGTTTTCAAGAAGTAGTTAAGAATTAATAGTAAGGGGAGGTATTCCAATATTCACTAAATCTTCTAGAAATATATTTCTTCCATCATTAAATAAGGGGCATTGCGTATGGGATTCGACTACTTTGATTCGATAAAGATGTTGGTTGGTTGAACAATGCCCTGTTCTCATACGGATGATGGTAGTAATAATTGCTCTTGAGAGCCCAGCACCTTTAAACCATGGTTTACTCATATTGTGTTTTGAATTGTATTGTAATGAGATGTATGATTGGGGGCGTTCAGCTCGCCCATGATCACCCCGCGCTGGGATCTTAGTTCGGCGCGCTCATGTGGCCGCGGCCGCGAACCTCTCGAGCTCGTTAGCTCGCTCCTGGAATTCACGGACTAAGTTGGAGGGGGGGCCAATAGAACTGAAAAACTCGGACTTCTAAGTAAACACGTTGGTCTGCGTATCCACGTGGACGAGACACTTTCTCTAAGAATCAGAAACCCTGCTTGAATATATATATATATAAATAGGTGGGTGATAAAAATACTAACAATGACTGCAATGTTATGGCGGGCTAATTATCAACGCTATCACTCATTATACAGGCCGCAACAAATTAAAACAACAAACTTCATAGATATGACAGATTATAAAAAACTTATGTCATCTTTTTATTTAATTATTTTACTAAAAGGGTAGCTGGGTCGTGAAAAGATACGTTTTTGTCTTTAATAATAAACTTTAATAATCACTTGCTTTTCAAAGTTTTCATCTCTGATGCAACCTCTTTATTTGTGAGAACGTGCTTTGTTGCACTAAATAATCTCTACGATATCGCCGTGTTAGTTTTTTATAAACAAAGTCTTGATAGAGTTGTATATTGTATTTTTGATTTTATAACAGTTGTGACGGTCACACCAGGATGTTACACTTGCCTCCACTTGACGTATTGATTTCTCTTTCAAAGAAAGCGTAGGCCTATTAGTCTCTATCTATCAACAGATAATACACAAAGCCTCCTCTATAACATCATATTGGCTTCTGCCATAACTCGATGATATTAAACTTGGGCCTAATTAGACAACTAGAAATTAGAGCAGTAGTAGATGATCAACTGAATGGTAGTCTATTTTTTTAAAGAATAATTCACGTGCTTTTACTCGCTGATTTTGTCTACCACTTGCATTGATTGCTCGTCAGTGACTCAGCAGTCACATTAAACATAATTCTTAACTGTGTGTTATGGAAATATGGAAATTTCAATTCCCCGCCAAAGAACGAAAGGAAGATGGCGGCTAGAAGAGCTGGGCAGAACCTAGCTGCTAAAGTGGCAAGTATTGTACAGGTGTTATGTCAAGGACGACATAGAGCAATGTTTCAGATCAATGAATTAAATAAATAAGGCTTGCAAAGTTTTAACACACAAATAATATATTGTACAATAAATACAGGTACAAGGGTGAGCAACAAACAATAAACTGTGAATAAGAGTGAATAATTAATAACGAACAAGTAATAACACGGCTTACGCGATACAGCCTACAAAAGTGGCGAGGCTGTGACAAACAGTTGATGAGGCTAAAAGCCTAACGACCGTTCCGTACTCGATCCTGACACGAAGTGATTACTGCTACAGTATGAAAGCTCTCGCAGCGGCGTAAATGACAGTACAGCCAGGCGCGCAAGCGCAGAAGTAGAATGATTACAGATGAAAAATCAGCTGCAGAGGCTCATAGAAATGGCGCGTATAAATAAAGTTAATAAATGCACAATAAATATACATAACTTGAAAACGAATGAACATACCGCCCACCTTGAAAGGCTAGGCTTTCAACAAAAAACACAAATGAGACACAAATGAATCACAGTGGACTAGTTCATAGGTAATGGGCACAGATTGTTAGTGGCCCGCTTGAAGAGTCCTCGTGGGGTCTTGACCGTAGCGACACGCACGATGCCATCAGCACCAGGGTGTAGAGTCATTACCCGACCGATTTCCCAGTTAAGGGGAAGACGGAAATCTTCTTTTATCATCACCAAGGAGTTGAGCTGGATGTCTTGACCTTTAGCGCCCCATTTATGGCGCTGTTGGAGAGATGACAGGTACTCGGATGAGTACCGCCGCCAGAAAGCTTGGAGAAGTTGTTGACCTCTCTGCCACCGCCCCAAGCAATTAGTACTAAGTGAGGTAAGGTCAGGTTCAACAGGTGAGGACAAAGTATAGGAGATGAGAAAATGAGCAGGGGTAATTGGAAGTAAGTCATCAGGGTTTGAAGAAAGTGGAGTGATAGGTCTAGAGTTAACGCAGGATTCGATTTGACAGAGCAAAGTAATTAACTCGTCAAACTGTAATTGAGCATTGCCTATCAAACGCTTGAGATGACCTTTCACTGTTTTAACACCAGCTTCCCATAGACCTCCAAAGTGAGGTGATCTTGCAGGGATGAATTATTTCATCTTCAGCGAGAAGCCTTGCTACGTCGTGTTGATACGCCTCGGATAGAAATAACTTGCGTAGATCAGCGAGTTTATTTTTTGCTCCAACAAACGTGGTAGCGTTATCGCAGAAGATGCGAGTCGGTTTTCCTCGTCTTGATATGAATCGTTTAAACGCAGCAAGAAAGGCTTCTGTAGTGAGATCCATTACTAATTCCAAGTGGATGGCCTTGGTGGCCATGCAGATGAACAAGACAATGTAGGTTTTTACTGCAGTGGAACGTCGTTGGAACATTTGTTTAGCATATATAGGACCACAGTAGTCCACACCGCAATTTAAGAAAGGACTACTTGGTTGTACACGGTAGTGTGGCAAATCACCCATCAATTGGTTGCTGTTTCTAGGATTTACCTTGAAACAATTGATACATAGTGGCATGATTTTAGATTTGAACCCGGACAAATTAGGAGAAAGCTGATTTTTTCAGGATCATTCAAGAATATTGTTTTATGAAACATACTTCGGGTCCGCCAAAATCCGCCTTGTGCGTTAGCGGCCATCTTGGAAAATGGCGGCGATTACAGTTTTTCACTAAAACTCAATTTGTGGATGCTGTATACTACTAGCAATTAAATGAAACACGTCTATTTAAAGCTTACTGTATGGACAATTGATATACGTAGCAAGTTTAATGTTATATATTATACTGAAGCCATAATAGGTATGAATCCGATCGAGATTATAATATATTTTCAAAATTAATTGTATTTTACTGTTTTGTGGCTAAAATAGTTACATTTTTCATATTTATCTTCCTATAAAACATGACGTACATATTGTGCTGAGTGCACCTGCAAAATTGTACTTTTGTACGTTAAAAAGTGACTGACATATGAATTATTGTGTCCGTGCGTGACGCGGCGGCTGCCGCCTCTTGACGTTGTGGAGCTCGCGCGCAGCATGGCTTACTAGACTGTAGTGAGCGACTCACAATTAAATGAAACACATCAATTTAAAGGTAACGTTATGGACATTTATAGAAATTAGTAGTTATAGCCTTTTTTGCATTTTTGAATTGCAACAAAGAATATTATTATTAATATTATAATTTATACCTATTGAAGAGGTATGAATTCTGATTTAAATATATAATTAAAAAATAAC